>JAGTTH010006675.1:0-151958 GCA_022606485.1 Agraylea sexmaculata | reverse complement strand
TATTTGATAACACAACTACTTCCAACTAACTTCAACCCCAAATCGATATTGTGCCATAACGGCTTTGCAGAACAACAACTTCTTGGGCTTAAAGTTTACACCAAATAATAAATTTATACGAAACGTTTGATTAACGTGCTTGAAAATATCAATACTAGGTATGTGTATTTGTTTGAGATATAATTCAATAAATAATATTTAAATAATCGGTGTAAAATGGTACTATCCATCATATTTGAGGAAAAATAATATTTTTGATATAAACAAATGTGTATAAGAGTACTTCACAAAAAAAAACCCCTAAGATTTTGTTACAATAATCAAAATTACTAAACAACTTTTCGATTACTTAACATATTAAAATAATATAGTACACAGACAGTAAACATATAACTAGGTTACAATAAAGAAAAATCGGTTTTATAGAAAAAAATATAAATAATAATTTAAACAAAATATGTATATAAAACAATTAAACACGAATAGGTACATATGTATTTTTGGGAATGAAAATTATTCAAATTATCTTAATTTTTCTTTACTTTAATGATTTAATAAATTCATCCAAGCATCGCATTGAAATTGAATATTGATTTGACTTAATTAATTAAATTCAATATACTTTCCCTATTCAATTCATTATAGATTTTCACCGAACCGTGTTTAATCCTTAAATCAACATTTATAGATTTTAATTACAAATCGTACTTATCAAGCAATTAATCAATTAATAAACGATTATTCAATTAAAATAAATCGATATCTTGATTAAATATTATGGTCTTATTAACCAGAATATCCAAAGACCATTGAAAGCTCATTAGTCTTTTTCAAAAAAATAATTTCAAATTTTATTTAATATAATCTGTATATACTTCTATAGTCTTATTATTGATAAAATTATAATATTTTAATCCACTTTGTTGAAAGAAAATTAACAAGCATTGAAATAGATTGTTTATTTTAATGAACAAATAAAAATATTTTAAAATGTAATTGAAGTACTATGAAAACAGAGCCTTAAAATGAAGATATTTAATTTATTTTTTATTTTTAAAACAAACAGTTCTCGGTAAAACAATTATACAAATTGGCGAAAGAGGTTTCATTATTTAATCTAATACATACAAATGCACCGCAAAATAATTTACTATCTTTATAAAGAAGAGTAAACCAATTATTATTAAATCCTTAAATATGTGTATTCAGAGATGTGTGAAATTCAAATGAATATTTTAGTATTACACTAATCTCTTTTCTGTATATCCTTTTCCCCATAGATTGCAATGGAGTGATATAAAGACAGATGGAAGAGAGACGTATTTGTTGATCTGAGTGCTTTAATAATAAATTTGACTTTGCTTTGAGTGTATGTAATGGCTCTGATTATTTACATATCATCTGGGTAATAAATGGACACCTTGTATCCAGAATGTATGAAATGTGAAAAGTCATAACGGGGACGTTAGTGTAATAGTAGTAATGTGAGACCATTTGGAGTTTTATAGGCAATGCGACAACTGATCTGGCAAATCTAGCATATAAAGTGTAATGATTTTAGGTGTCGAGGATATGGCGTGAGAATTAGTCCTGAAACTTGCTAACGCCATTTGGGGATAAAATATGAGCTCTTCGCACACAATAGCTCCCAAGTCGTTCCATACCAAAACCACCTCCCCTTTATTATATTACACTATAATTAACGCTTATAAAATCATTAATATTGAATCATTAGCTCTATTCACCTTTCTATGACCTCTCACAAAATCAACACCGACGACTAAATTATTTATTATAACACACTCATGATACATATATTTAACTATACCTGAAGGCCTGAAAACCAACGTGATATATATATATATATATATATATATATATATATACATATATATATCAAAACAATATACGTGTGTGTATGTTGTATGTCTGTACGGATCCCTCAACCATCAGTGTTACCAGAAGGAAGAATAATATTTTAAATAATTATTTTACTACAATTAATACATATCAAAAATCTCTAAACGGGTATTGTAATGATAATAATAATATTAAAATAATTTCAAAATAGTATTAGAGATATATAATGATGCATAATATATAAATGACAGGAAAAAAACAGTATTTATTGGGAGACTCGCTTTTTAAATATTGGGATGAGTGTGGTGGTCATCATATAAAAACCGTATTAAATTATTTTATTCATAATTTACTTTGAAAATTTAAACTTTTTTCGAATTAAAAAACAAACAAATAATTATCTTCTTATTAAAAACAAAGCAGAGCATCTAAAAAAACTAATTGAAAATAATGAAAAAATTCAAAATATTTTAGATGTATTTAATTTGATAATGCATAATGATTCTTTATCATAATAACTTTAAAGCAAAAATTAAATCAAAGCTCTAAATATAACCGTCCTATTTAAAAATCATGCAGAGCATAAAATAACATTAACAATAAAAGTAATTTTTTTAACACATTTAACAAGAACATTTAACAGGTTTAACAAGCGAAGCTCATGTGATCAGATAATTTATATTTATCTGATTTTTAACTATTTTTCTGATGGTAAGAATATAATTATAATTAAATTTGAAACCATTTCATATTTTGAAATACAATATAAATCAACGTTATTTTAAAATTGCTACAAACACTCTAATTTCATTATAAATATTTGAAAGATACATCCTTGTTAAATTTTATGAATATCTTTGATGATTGCACTTACATAGAATTTGTACAATCTACATATATTTCTACTCAAACATTTTTTATAAAACGTATTTAAGCATTTATTTCAATATATTGTGTACATTATTAATGATATACGATCAAATAATAGCCGCACATGGAATCAGATCAATAGTCTGTATATATTAATTTGTTTTGTATTATGTTGAAATCATGGATTATCAATCACTTATCCCATGTATACAATGGGGTAAAGTGAAATTTAACGGTGATACGATATTATAAATAGTAGTATTAATGTCATAAATGCAATTTAGATCGAATTTACAAACGTTATATATTTTGCACATTACTCTCTCCGAATAAACCTGCATATACTTATAGATTTATGTATTTAATTAAAACATCTTTATCGTATTAAATTGAATTTAGCTATTTTTGAAGAAGATAGTTTGTTATTAAGTAATTTAGTACATTATAATCTCTAAATTAACATTAGTCAAGTGTACGCTTATTGAAACATACTCATTTGGAAATTTCTACCAATAAAAAAATATATTATTATTATTAAAAGGAAGATAGTATTAAAAACGGTCATTTTCATAAATCACACATAATTGTCACAAAAGAAAGCTAAAATGTTTTTTTAATACGAACATCCCATGAACATCTTTACGTATGAGTGACTCGAATCATTTCTGACGTTTTTCATCTCGCGCACCATTTAATGAGCGCGGATTTTACTTTATATTCATTTTCATATTTTCTCACGAAAATACTTCTCTATGTTTAGCAATCCAAACGAGCCTCAAGATGCAGACATGGTTCACGGTATGAGAGGAGAACGAAACAGATTCAAAAATATTGAATGGACTGCATACGAAGCGGTGCACAAGAAATACCTTAATTTGGATACAAAACCTAAATTAAAAAATCACTACAGAGCACATAGGTATTTTATTTGAAAATATCATATATTATGATTGTTTTTAATTTTTTTGTGTTTGTACAGGTTGTCGTTTTGGTTAAATTTGGTGCCAGATCTACATCGTCCTGGAGGAGCTGATGTGCCACAAACGCATCATCAACTTGACGATGAAGAAATACCTCAAATTCCTCAGTCCAAACCACCGACACGAATAAACCCATCAGATGCTACGAAACTAGTGCCGCCGATGGAGATTCCTAAAACACCGATACTCACATTCCTCAACATTAGTTTCGGTGGAGCTCAAGGCGTGGCAAAGGTCGGAGACAAACCCGGAGTAACTTTGGTGCCTTCTAAAGATATATCAGACGGTAGCAAAACTGACGAATACAATTCACTTGGCACCACAGCCACAACACCAGAAGACGGTTTCGCTGCCTACTCCACAGCTTTAAGCGTGACCATAGCTATAGGTTGTTCACTTCTTATATTAAATGTGCTCATATTCGCCGGAGTCTACTATCAGAGAGACAAGACTAGACTCAACGGCCACGACGGGCACTCAAACGGATCCCATAATCCAAAAAAAAGATCTGAGAACGGACAAATGCCCAACAATATTTGCGGGGACATAGAGACGGCTCTCAGCTTTCAAACGAGCTTGAAAAATGATCCAGCTGCTATATTAGCACATCATCACACACATTCTCATCATCAACTCCCACCGCCTGAATTTGCTGATTTGCCGGGTAACAACGTTTCCACATTACCGAGAGCTCCACCCCCGCCGAAGCCGGGCAGTAAGGGTGGAATAAACGCCTTAACTCCGAACCAGATGCCGGAAAATCAGCCCTTACTGGCAGCCCACACTATTCAGCTTATCAACACGGGTACGTTGACTAAGAAGAACACTCAGCTGAACGCCAAGTCTAATGTAACAATGGAAGAGTTAAGAGTGTGACGGCAGAGTGGGTGATTACGACGCACCACCAGTCACAGCAGTGTCTCTTTATCAGGATGTGACGAGAACCTAGTCTGACCATCACTGACCATCCATTTGGCTTAACTTGCTCACCTTCAGATACTGGACATAGGGACAATCGTGTATGACACAATGTAAAATATTAAAGTGATAATCAACATAAACTGTTCAACATGTTAGTGCTGTGATATTGATGCGTCGTAAGACACTAAATCCGAGCGATACCTTCCATTCAAATACGAGACATTCCTCTGACACAAGACATTATATACAAAATAATTAAATTAGCTAAAACTACCTTAAAAACAACAACGTCAATAATTCATCATCTAATATATGATGCATTCGCCACTAGAAACAAACAAAACATTTTTTTTGTAAAGTATAGTATAACATATTAATAAAAAATGGTAATAAGTACATTGTATATCTGTTATGTTTTAAACAAATAAGTTGACTGATAAAATGATTTTAAAAGGAGACGCCGATACATGTATATTATGATGGATAGGGTGAAAAATATTAATAAATATAAATAAATAATACGATTATTATAGTATTGTCTGTATGAAGATTGTACATTGTATAATAATTTCACTTGAAGTTTCATCGAACGTCACTATGAGACTTTTAAAGCACTATCCTAAGTAGTCTTTCACTCCACGATATGAAAATTCATGTCGTTCATTCGCTTATGAATATTCTTTTGGTTAAAACTTCATTTGACTATTTTATCTTTGTGAAATATAATTTGAAACGTGATACTGGAACTTCACAAAACACGCACTGTATTTAATTTAGAAACACTGCCATTCATTGTATAAATTCATGGACCAAATTACTTGTACTTATTTCCTTCTTCTTGTATTGTATATAAAAAAATGCGCAATAAACTCTAAACAATGATAATGTTCTAGAGAATGTACCATTGTCGGAACCTCATTTTTTCATTCAATTGTTATTTACTTGAAATTGCACTAAATATGGTTTGTTTTTAACAATATACTTTAAGCTGAATTTTTTTTTTTTTTGTTTTTGATATACCTGACGTATTTTAATATTATTAGTTTTACTATTGTTACAACAGGTTGAATAACAAAGTATAAATAACTATTTAATAAATAAAAGAAAGATTCTTCATGTTTGTTTTTATTAATGTAGCCTAATAATAGAATTTCTGATACCATATTCAGGTTAGGTCATCCTTCCAAACAATACACGAGTCTTAAAGTTGGTTTGTAATAGTTTTAGTGGTTCTTGATACTGATACACAAATAGTTTGTGAAGGCACAAGTGTCAACAAGGTATGTCAACTTCCATTAAGTCAACTTTGAAACTTTGTCAAAATTAATTTGGAATTCTTGACATATACATGCATAAATACATGGCTTATGCAAACCGCTTAAATTCTAAGATGCTTCAGTAGTTTGATTGTTCGTATATTAGTATATAAATATTATGTGTATGCATTAGATTCAGCTTCAAAAAAATCTACTGTGCGACAACTCTAGATCAATCGTAATATAATTGATAATTGAAACGGACGTGTATTTTAAATTACAAGAAATCAAATTATTAATTTGAAGTGGAAAATATTTTAATATTCCAAATAAATATGCTTACTTGACTATGCACTAATTTGGTCCTGATAATTTAGACATGACTTTTTGATTATTTTGAGTTTTTTTTTATTTGATAATATACAGGATGAACTTGAATTGAAGGTATCGCAAATATAAGGACCAAAAAATATTAAAAATAATATATAGTTTTATTATTTATCAATAATTAAAAAATAATTTAAAATAATAATTACATATTTAACAACCACAATACACACGCAAAAATCACTACTGAGTAATTCACAGAAACAGCTGATTGCGGCCTAAACTCGATATTAGAAGTACTAATAATATGTTCAATTTTTAATTAATTTATTTGATAAATAATAAAAATTAATTTATTTGATCGTTTATTCGACTGGGAGATCGGGAATAACATACATAACATCCCGATCGATCGTCTTGACCCAGGCTTACTCTGATTTCCTGGATTGTTAGGTAAATACTGAGGTGATTATTTAGTCGACGACCTGTGAAACTAGTAATAGTTAAGGTCACCCACAGACAATTAACACGTTGCTGTGTCTAAAAAAAAAGATAATTCAAGTCCACGCTGTATAGTTTTTACTGCAATTTAATTTCCCTCTTTTGTTGAATTACCTCAACGTGCTACGAGACTACGACGGAAACAGCGTAGCGCACATGCTGTAGCGTATCACAATTTAACAATATCGATATCAAATAACTCATTGGCTATATATTTTTATTATTATTCTTTGATAAAAATGAAAAACTTATTAAAATGGTAAATTTTGTTGTTGCAATTTGAGGACTTAATAGATTCAGTGCGCTCATATTCATATGTTATGTAAAACACTGGTTTCAAAATGAACTAGTTTGTGTTTCGACTTGAAATAATAGTGTTTTTCCGAGTACATACTCTTTGGTTGGAATATGTTAGTATAAAATAGCAAGCAATCTGCTGAAGCAGGTAGCGCATTAATTGTTCGGATATCCGGCACGGGGACTACGGCAACATGTTCCGTGTAAAAGAGGCGAGGAATGGTAGTTGATGGTGGACTGGAGTGGCGGTGGCATGCAATATTAAAATTTGGAAGTCATTATGCTTGGAAATGAGAAGAGGTGCTAGTGGTTATGAAGCCAGGTCAAGCGGTATAAAGATCTCTCCATACTACGTGACTGGTACACTGAGTGCACCTCCACCATACATACATACATACATCATCATCAACACCATCACCACTTATTGTTCTACATATATATTATATCACGGTCCATTTTAAATGATTGTAGCTTACAGTGTGTTGCATTATAAGATTAATAACTATCATTTTTTTTAAATAAATAATCAATAATCTCATCGGGATCAATCTCCTCGTCCAGATTCATTTCCTGTCTTATACAGTGTTGGAATAACACCACAGTATTTTAACAACTTACAATCAATCTAACATTATTTCAGTCAGATATATGCCAAAGTCAAACAAATATTGTAGTATTATACCTATCTCTTCTCTGTATATTGTTCTATCCGTTTCCCCGATGGAGTACAATAAAGCGAGTATAATACTCGATGAATCATAATGACCTCGAATTTCTTCATATGAGGGCATTGATAATAAATAAGAACAGAATACTACAATATTCGTTAGACCTTGGCACAGCCGTATATTCATACTATTATAGCTAATAATACATAAAGTCTATTTTCTGTTATCTTAAGGAAACTAGTACATCCGCAATTAAATATATAACAGTAGTCTGGCCTATTAATTTAGGACAGAGCCGCCCTATCGATAAACTTTCGTAACTGTAATAGCTGGCCAAATAACCACTAACTGCTACTAAAAATCCGAATATTAAAAATTAAAGTATTTATGAAGAAGGTTTATGTAAAAAATATGCTTTGGATGGCTTCAGAAAATGAGAACACACACAATCATTTGGAAATATTATACTTAATATATATTATTAAGAGGATTTAACTTTTCTTACTTGTACATTTGTAACCTCGATATAGCGAAAATAAATAATAAAATGTTTTGTGCGTGTTCAAAGGGAATCAAGAATGGTTTAAATTCACAATTGGTTCAAGTTTAAGTTTTTATTTAACACTGTTTCTACATTTACTCATACAGTTATGTGTATACTCACAGGTACCCATTGGTCAAATGGTGATAAATGTACATGTAATGATGTTAGATATTGATAAAACTTTACTATAATAATTTTCATCAAATTGATCCAGATTGTTACAACATATTAAAAAAAGTTCGTAATTTTCGAATAAAAGACGTTTGTACAGGACAACAGGTCTGTCGGGTTACCTATTATTAAACAACTTGTTTTTAATTGAAACTCAAATATTTTATCGTAATTATGTAATGCCGTATAAAAAAATAATTTAATAATTTATTATGACAGGTTAAGAATCTTCGAATTTATTCATATTTACAATAAACAAGTATGAGTTCACTTTATGGTGTCATTGCATCGGTTCAAGTTCAAATGCAATTTCGTGAACAAGGTATTGTTATTTATTTGCAATGTGCGTAGTGCATTTTGGTTGAAATTACGCTGTACCTTACTTTGTTTACAAATTTAAATCAAGCGGTCAATCACCTGATAAGTAAATACGCAAGATTCTCAAACTTTTTAAAATAATAATAAAAAAATCTTTACATTTAATTATTTTAAGTTTAATAAAAGACATTGTGTATATGTATTTTTCCTCAAACTATGAACATGAAAATGAGGTTCATACAAGTTACTAAAGCAAACGTCGTATTATGTATTAAAATAAATATGATAATATTTTTATCGCTTCGTCCTTAATATTTTTTAACAATTAAAATATATTTTCTTCGAATAGTGTCAGTCGTAATTCAGCGAGCATCTTGGTGAGAATTTAGCATTTTACATTATCGCGCGGCGAACTAAAACACACTTTTGGCTTGCGACCAAGGTTTAATGAAACCAGATTAATTCTAGCGTGAATGCACGATCTTGTAAGACGCTATTGCAGATTTATTATTAAGTAGACGCTTACAGTGTTTAAAGACTATATAATATGTATTATGAGAGCTGGTAATCCTTCGTTGAAGAGAATGTCCAGGAAAGTGAGCCTCTTCTGACCGGAACAAATTGAGTTCTGGAGCACCAGCTTCTACGGTGATTTACGTTACAGCCTTGCGAATAATTACGGACTTACCTTCACTACTGTATTACATTCTTACACACCATCATTATCATCAATCCCAACACACCTGGATACAATATTATCAACCAATTGCATTTTAACACGATAACATCTCTACTCATTCGTGATATCTGTATTTTCTTATCTAAACAATGATTACTATCATATTTTTATTTTGTATAAGAAGACTAGAGAACATGTTTTAAATTCAAAATATATACCTACCAATTACAAAAAAAAATCATGTTCCGTGTAAATAACAATAATTGCGTTATAATATGTCTTGTATTGAACTTAAAATAATTAAATGTAAGGAATGACACATTAAATGTAACACAACCACACCTTTATTAATGGTCAAAGTCGGCTAGTTAAGTTTTTCAATTTTTAATTATTATTTCAAAATACTTGAGAATCTTGCGTATTTACTTATGAGGTGATTGACCGCCTGATTTGAATATGTAAACAAAGTACAGTACAGCGTAATTTCAACCCAAAATGCACTACGCACATTGCAAAGTAAACAATACCCTGTTGAGGGATTCGAAATTGAACTTGACCTTGAACTTGAATTTTTACTTGAACTAATGCGATGACATCATAAAGTGAGCTCATTTTTATTTTTGTTATTGTCCAATGACACCATATATTCACTCATTAATAAAACCGAAGATTGTCAAGCTGTCATAATAAATTATTTTATTATTAATAAATTATTTTTCTTGTACTAAAAAACTTTTAATCCCGTAAAAAAACCCGTTTTAATTTTTTTAAATCGTACTGGCATTACATAATGAAGATAAAAAGATTTTAGTTTCAGTTAAAAACAAGTTGTATACATGGGGGTGGTAGGGTATAATTAATTAAAAAATAAAAATGGTAATTTTGGAATCAATTATGGGCCACCATCTTGGAATCAGCTGTTTCTGTGGAGTACTCAGTAGTGGCTGTCGCGTCTGTATTGTGTCTGTTAAATACGTAATTGATATTATTTTTTTCACTTAATAACTCAAATATTCTCAGTTAATTCCCCCTGTATAATATCGTCTTTATACCAAAAAAAGGACAACTAGCAGAGTGTAAAATAGCAGAGAATTATTAATCTTATTACCATTTTTAAGACAATTTAATACACTATTTACATTATTACAGGTTACTTACAATTTCGCTACTAGACGATTACTAAGATACGAAGTGCATTAAAAAACAATTTAAAAAAAGTAACTACGAATAATAAAATTACAGAAAAAAATGTATGCTAAAAAAATATATTGCTATCCGAATAGATAAATATATAATATTTTTGAGTGCAATTTTTTAGCAAAAATACCATTTAATATTTTAATATTACATAATTAATTACTATTAAGTTCCTTTAATAATGAATAGTTCAAATTTCACTGTATGCAAATAAATAATGTATATTATTCACAGACGAACGCTCGGGGTTTTCGGTATTATACGGTGAACGAGTTGAATATTTCATATAAAAGCTCGTCCAAAGACATACATATAATTTGAATGACGACTGTTATCATTTGTAGTAGTGATCGCATGCTTAATAAATTATCCTGAAATGGCGTGTATTCTCATAAAATATAACATAATGTATCTGATGTATGAATTTGAGTTGAGCCAAAATGTGAAGCATGTCTGGATTTGTCACATTTCAAATTTGGGCCCAAAACATATTAATGCTGACAACTCGACACGCTACTCTAACAATCCAATATGTCATATTTACAAAATACTCATCCTTTTATAACTACAAAGAAGTCTCTATTCTTATTCCATTCTATTAAACCTCAGTACTAGAGATAACAAGTAATACCGACAACTTGATGGAGAAGATCTTCAGTATTCATAAATACAGTTCCAGATGATGGCCTACCTGTAAAGACGGTCATAAACAGGTTAGGTGAGGATTGCGAGGTGTTTCATGATATTATAAGTTAATATCTCTTACTCAAATCTTCGAAATTTGCTTTGATTCCCAATATATTTGGAACGACACGATGATTATTATTTCGGTAGGTTATTAACGCAAAAACATTATAAAAGAAAAGAAGTGATAAAATAGTTGTATATCGCTTTTGTAATTTAAATGACAATATTTTGGTGCAAACACTAATAATATTTATGGGTTTGGCTCTAGTGTACACATTAATTATTAATATGCCATGAAACGTAATATTTTAATTTGAAAATAATGAAGAGCTTTTTGAGAAGGTTGTTTAGACACAACAATGTGTTAATTTTTTGTCTATCGGTGATCTTAACTATTACTCGATCACCGATAGAACGACTCTGTTCGACTTAATCACCTCAGTATTTACTTTACATTCCAGTAAATCAGAGTAAACCTGGATTAAGGCGATAGATTGGGATTTTAATAATATTATTCCCAAATCCCAATCTCCCAGTCGTAATAACCGATCAAATCAATTATTTGACTTGGGTGGGATTTGAACCCATGAATCATATGACGATATTTTGGTGCAAACATAATATTAAATCTATAGGTTCAAGTTTATATGCCATAAAACTTATTTGTATTTTAATTTGACAATAATTCACTTGTTGTTTAGACACAACAATTTTCTATTAGTGATCATCACTATTACTAATTACATAGATCGCCGACAGAGCGGCTCTGCTCGACTTTATAAATGCCTCAGAATTTACATTACAATCCAGGAAAACTTGGATCAAAGCGATAGACTGGGATAACCGATCAAATTTTATTTTTACTTTTACGGGATTTGAACACATGACCGCATTATTTGTAGCCACGCGCCTAATGCGAGCCTAAGCTATTACGCGGGTTCATATTATTATATGACATTTTTATGTTAATCATACATCGAATTGTTGTGATACAATTTGTTCGTTAAAAATATTGGTAAAAATTGACTTGTTAGAATTATCTGAAGCCTTGTATATTCAACTTGGGCGGCGAAGTATTGAATGTATTCAATTTGGGGACATGTTTCAACGACACACACATTGAATTGCAGTTGTCCCTTGGGACTAGACAGTGTGTAGTAGGATTTACGGTGTAGTGTGTGGTCCAAGTAAACAAATGTGGTCAGCTAGTGGTGGCCAATCGACACCACTTTGTTACTCTAAAGTCTGAAGCTATGCCAGGCCTTTAAGGGCTCGTAAAAATAGTTGCCACTGCTTTTATTGTGGCACTTTGTCTCCCATTCCTGTCATATATGACTACTGTGTTTACATTTTGACCTATCTCCACCTTTCGAGATACATACTATTAAAACTAACACCCATACATCGTGAATAAAACCGTTCCAGTAATCCAACCTAACAAGCTACAGTCTCTAAGAAAAATCTCCCATATTGACCGAGGCTTCGAATCATATTGGACATTAAAGAAAAAACCAAATTAACTCAATAAAAAAGCTCATTACAAACAACATGACACAAAAATATTTTACTTATAAAAGGTAAGGGATTTAATACCCCTCCAAATGTTGAAAGCGAACAAGTGTGAACGTTTAATGTTTAATGAGTCGTGCTAGAGCTGGTTATATTGGTGCGTATACGAATAGATAATAGAATTCTGAAACACTTAATATTTGTTTTCGTTATATATTTGTGGAAAAATAGTGCCGTGTATAGCTGAAATGAATGTAATTTAAACAAATTAAATCCATAAACCAATATAGAGTGAAAAACCCAGTTATGTTCAAGTGAATATGTATTTACAATTGAGAATATATTTTCGCTGTGATTAACATGTTCTGATCTGAATTAGAAACTATTTTATATTCAATTGACAAAACAAATATTTAATTTAGCTCTCCGCCTTTGCGAAATCAATTATTAAGTGAAAATTGGTGAAAGAAAAACTTCTCAGTCGGTTCACTAATATAAAATTTTGTCCGTAAATACGTTTATAGAGAATTTGTAAAGTTGACCTTGTTCACTATTTACGGAATAGTAGTAGACGGTGGGGTGAGTTTTTGTGACACGAAATTTTAATGCAAAGTTCTTCGCAAAAATTGCCCTAATGAAGTCTCTCAGGGGGCAAAAAACCACCAAGTTCCTGACGACTCCTTCCAACACAGCTTGTAATATGGAAAGAAGAACAGGGGAATCGCTGAGATATTTAAAATATTTTATTTTTAATTTAAAACTCGTTTGTAAAGCTCGAGTGTTGTGGTGGAAGAAATATTGCCGGGAAAGCTTGCGAACCAAGCAGCCAAATACATTACAAGCAAAGTATTAAGACATTAATTTTAAAATATATCTCAACTACCACTTCGCCATGCTTAAGACACTCGTTCATTAGTACTGTTAGCTGTGTATTTAATTATTTTATTAAATGTTTATTTTATTTGATATAGCCCTGAGGTTTGTAAAGGCAACACGAGGTCATGATGAAATTGATGAACGCGTTATTATCATCGTAAGCACACGTCACCACTGCAAGGGATTTACATAATTACCTCCTACTTCTACTTCTCATGCTCTTCCTCTTCATTCTCATCATCCTTCGGAAAGTTTTCCTGTAGAAAAACTCACATTTTCATGATATTCGCATATCACAAAGGACGTCGCAAATTGTCGGAAGACGAAAGGTCTTTCCGTCCCAGAACACACCCGAAGAGCTATTTATCCCTCAAAAGGATAACATTTTATTCTGATTTACATGTCGTCAATTTTTCCTTTTTCTTAACAAAAAATGTATTTGTTTACAAAATACCAATATATTATGATAAAAACCTTTAAGAAATTACAATTTTCAGATTCTATACGCGTTAAAAATGCATCAAATAATTTTCTTTATTGATGTAATTCCACACAAATGTCAACACAAGAAATACATTTATTTTATTATGGATAACTTCAAATTAATTTTACTTTTAAAAACTCTGGGTATAAAACTTTCATTATCTATCTCTTTACAGTTGTAAATACAAATCATTGTTAATATTAATTATTAATAATCTTCTTGCTGTCTAAATCAATATTAGAAATAGGCATAAATATATATTATCACGTTTATTAAAGATGATTATATGTGGTTAATTTCGAAAAAAAAATGATAAAACTAAGCCCATTAAGAATATAAAATTATGAGTATAAAATATCTTTCATTGTGTATCTTTTAATTGTTTAATTTTACAAAGCATTGTAATTGGTTTTAATGTTCATGCGCTCAAAATTACTATTAAGAATATACTCAATGTAACGTATAATAAAAGTTATGTTAGAGAAAGATTTTGACTAATTTATAGCTTAATAATCAAGAATGTAAAAAAACTTGTGCTTAAAAAACCAGTCAATTTTCCTAATAATAATAATCTTCTGATAGATGGTCAATGATATCGGGCGATTATTTCAAACGATAATGTAAAAGTTTAGAGTTTGGATATCGAGAGAGATTCGGTTAAGAAAGTGGCAGGGTGTAAAAAAATAGTAGTCTCGAAAATTCTTGACAGTTTTTCCTATGCCATTAATTAAGGTGTTGGAAAAGTCGGGCGCCGTTTTCCCCATAATGACTGGACCAAGAGACTGATGTCCGCAGATTCACTAAATGAGATCGCCTTCCAAATAGATTTTGTTACGGGTGCTTTATTTTTCAACAGAACCCCTAAATCAAATACCCGCGAGGCTAAAAAACAACTTATGCCTAAAATTACTTTTCATTTAAAATACATGAACTTTAAAACACTTAATTCCTGTTTTAATCTTACTACTACTATAATAACGATTTATTCATTAAGATAGCGGACTAAGCAGACGAGTCTGGGTGAGATAATTAATTTGGCCTTTGTCAAACTCATCTGCTTGGTCCGGCATCTTGAATTTTTTTTAACCTGTAACCCGTGAGGTGACTCCTTTTTTCGAATAGTTAAGACTAAATGTCTTTAAAGAATATTAATAATTATTTATATTTGTAAATATGCTTGGGTTAATTTTTTCTGATGTTTTAATCAATATTACATACTACTACTACTATAAAAAGTCATCCAGAAACTGGCTCTGGTATATATCCACATATATATATATATATATATATATATATATATATATATATATATATATATATATATATATATATATATATATATATTTAATAACATTTTATTTGATGTAAGAGGTAATATTCAATAATAAAAGTAGGCTAAAAAAATAAACTCCATTTACAAATATGAGGATTAATAACAATAGGAACTCACAATTTTATAAATTCATTAAGAATGATTAAATGAACTGAGAAAATCTGAATTACATCAGTTCGAATTCTGGATAGTATATTTGAAATTTAGTTGTGCATTTCACTGGACTAATTCTATTCCGTAAGGAGTTCTTAAGGATCCTTTTTTAAGAATGCACACTGAGTCTCCAGTTGAACAAGCTTACAATATATGTGAATGTAAGGGTAGTATTCTGCTTTCCTCGAATAAAATGTAGAAAAAGAAGCCACTCGAAGTGACTGTGTCTGAGTTCGTAGTTTTATTCGGGGCACAAAGTGGCTGGACATTGGACTTGAGTTACCTAACTTATGCAATTTATATACCACCACAAAATTACAATGAAGCTTTTATTATTTACGGTGTGTAAAATAAGAAACCAAATCGCAGCTTACCCCATAAATAAAATGCATTGTAATAATTATAAGGTGTATCCTTAATCTGTGTTTTATAAAACTTGAATAGCGTATTATTTAACAGCTGTATGTGAATTTAATTATATAGAGCTTTAAATATATTTATAACCTTCCTACAAAATATTACATCTTATTATTGTATTGTATATTGAAGATCACATATGTTTATTCTTAAATAATAAATCCTCTTAACGTATAATTTTAGCTGTACGAAATATTTCAACATAGGTATAAACGATAAGAGGGTATTTTAATTATTACTCGTGCGGTTGTTTCTGCTAATAAGTAATTTTGCATTCGTTATCAACATAAACTGATAGGGTTACTTATAATTAGACAAGCCCTTACCTTTTCAACTTTGTTAAATTGACTATGAATTTGTAAATATCATACGGGAAAATGACCCCATTTTAGCACAGCTCTTCCCCGAGAGAATATAATTAGAACCAGAACCTGGATTAATTACTACGCCTTTAAACTAATCCACTTACACTATCCAAATTGACTTGAAACCAACACTATAGACATATAATATTTAATAAATTCTTCATACATTTTTCAACATTCAGTATTTTTGTATGAGTTAATCCGTCGTAGTCACCGCATCATCTGTTCAAATACAACTTTTTAGCACGGCGAATCATCCCTCAAATCCCCTCTGGCTTGGCAATCTTCAATTAATTTCACCTCGGCAAATGGAATTTATTAATTTGACCACTTAATCCGGAGTGGTGGTCGTAGTAAGAAGCTTAGCGTCGCAATTTCTTTTCACCGGTTGAAAAAGCCTGTCTGAAAAGAAAAAGCCGTGTGAAATAACGAAACCTGATATTTTCCACTGTGCTCAAGCTTTCAGCCCTTTTATACTTACCAAGCTGGTCGTTGCATTTGAATATTAAGATTAATATTTTTTAACATGAAATCTTTGTCAGTTTCTCAAACCTTATATGCATATAGAGTAAAAAGTAAAAAAATATATGTTGCATGAGTTTTTTTAGATGCGTTTCAGATCATTAGAACTCTTTTTTGATCAAAGAGAACGATCTCATTCTAGACGGTTTTTTAAAGAAGCCATATATAGGATTACTTGTCAGAAAGTATTAATTTATTGACCAATTATTTTAATGATTAATGTGTGGTAATTATTTTCCTTTAAGATAGTAGGACATACATATATCGAACAAATGTTAGATAGGGGTGTGGCACTGTTGGTTTGTAGACATTCTGAGAATTTATAGCTGTGAATTTGTCTGGCTCGACGACCACCATCGTTCCATATCGTTGCTTGCTTTTTACTTCTGAAGACATTTTATATGGGGCTTTATAACGTAAAAAATACCCGCAAAGCTGCATTTATTCTTTCATATTTGAAAAATTTGATGGTCATTTAATATATTAATAACAGAGTAAAAGACCGGGACTTTTGGTGTCATACGAGTGACATTTAATATACTTATTCACACGAAGATCTCATTTCCTGACCAAAGACCACCCTTATGACTCGACGTTTCAACCCCTGCTTCACATCACACATCATCTGACACAAGAATATCAAATATGCCACACCAAAGCCACTTCAAAGTGATGAACGAATTTCAAAGAAGCATCAGTCATACAGTCCAACTCAAATGTACCCAAATCTGTTTCACATTATCATATCCCAGGTAATATTTAATAGCCATAAATCATACACGGGGAAATTTTCAGATATGATATTTTCAGAT
The DNA here is from genome assembly GCA_022606485.1 of Agraylea sexmaculata. Taxonomy (NCBI): domain Eukaryota; kingdom Metazoa; phylum Arthropoda; class Insecta; order Trichoptera; family Hydroptilidae; genus Agraylea; species Agraylea sexmaculata. Next base: position 134,211 of record JAGTTH010006675.1, on the reverse strand, counting down.
ATGCTGGAGATATAATTAATAATCAACATTGAACTTAACTATATTACAAATAACTTTGTGGTTGGCTTATTAATAGCGCGATATCAGGAAGATCAGGTATATCTTATATGGAGTCTATTAAGAATATGTCTAAAATTTCTTAAATTATTATGGAAACTATTAGATGGTAAATGAGCAATTTACAGTTTGTAGTTAGTAAAACTTATGTTGAACGAGAGGCATTGGGTAAACTTGTATAATAAGCTAAACAGATATGACTAGCTGACAATCTCAAGTTTACAAGTTGGATCCTGTGTGAAAATTTCAATCTCTACTTTAGTAGAATCTATTTGCGTCGTTGGTATTTTAATTAAATCATAAAGGCGGCTTACATAATAGGTACACATTGTTTGTTATGATCAATTTGGATTATTCCATGTAAAAAATAACAATATTATATTTTGTGTGAAAAAAATGTGATGGAAAATTCCCAACCAACCACTTGTATTAATACTGTTGTATTGATACAGTTGAGAAGTCACGTCTGATTTGGTCTAGTCTTCATCCACCACACCTGAACAGCCTCCAAGGTAAACAATAATGGAGCAATCGAAGGCAGCTCATTGAAATAGGACCGAACGTGACTGACTTCTCATTTCGGCCAGATAAAGCCTCACAATCCTAAGACATGAGCACGAATCAATCAGGACAAGTTTGAACAAGCCTCCATGTTTACTCACCACAATATGTGTGTTTCTTCGAAGTCATTCATCTGTAATCTATTGTAACTGAGAACTAAATAACTTGGGCACACACAACTGATAATATCTTTAAATTGTACGCCAAAATGGTATAAAACAAATTTCTCTAAGCCTCCAAAATTATTCGAGTGCTACGTGATAAAAATACTTTGTTTAAATTTCATTGCTTTTTATATTTTGTCTGTCGTCGTTGTTTGTCGCTAAAATTTATAAAATCTGATACCTACTCATTAAACATATACATATCAAAGATACATCCTTTTTACTGCATTATCAGATGTCACAGTACTCATTTATTTATAGCGTAGTACCGTAGCAATATTTTTAGTATCATAATAGTGTATTTTCTACACAATATTATAAACGGTCCAAAATCATAAAGGAGAAGGGTTTATTTCTGTATATAAAATTGTTAACTTGTATTATAACATCATAATACCTATTATTCAGATACTGTGGTCATTGTTTCAAATCCTAAATCAAGTAAAATAAAAGATTATCTGAACGGTTATTTATGGAGGTAAGGAATAATGTTAATAAAAAATCGGTCGGTTATATTGATCCAGGTTTACTTTGATTTCTTGAAGTCTCAGTCAAATTCTGAGGCGATTATCAAGAGCCGCTATATCGACTTGTGTATTATTAATCTGTCAATATGAATAATATCAAATACAAAATAATCTTAGTTGTTTTTATTTAAATTATCTTCTTTCACTACTTGATAGAAGTCACTGATATTCAAATTGAGATTCGCACTTCTACTTTTATTTTGAGATTGGCTACGCGTTTCGACTCCGCCCGGAGTCATTGTCAAGCCGTAACTGCTTACGGCTGACAATGACTCCGGGCGGAGTCGAAACGCGTAGCCAATCTCAAAATAAAAGTAGAAGTGCGAATCTCAATTTGAAAATCTTAGTTGTCTTATTAAAATATAAATGAGGAAATAATATTATATGTAGGATTTAAATACAACTTTCTCATAGCATATTAGGTGAAGTCTGAGGTTTTATTTTTTACATTCTCTTAGGAGAGAAAGTCCATGTCGTACAGAATATAGTATCGTAATCCAATTTCGTAAATCTCCTCATATAGTCTGAAAGAGATTGATCAGTAGGTATCAGAGAGCGCTGTAAGCGATCGCGTTTGCAATTTGTCCTTTCGTATAAGAAGAGGGTCTTTCAGAGTAGATCAGCCTTAATGGAAGGGACAACCAACCTTTTGTCCATACTTACACGACATTCAGCTTTACTCGATCCTAATGCTTTATAAATGTACATAGTACATAGTCTGTGATGTCCGGCTTTTATTGTAAACTATTCGTTAAAATACAAATTGGAGTATATGATTACATTTTTTATAAATGATTAAGTATCCTGAACTCTGGATGAGCAAAGACAAGGTTTAGTCTACACGTATGTATCTTAGCCAAATATAACATAAAACGTTGTTGCAATAAATATAATACATTGTATGCATTTAAGGGGCAGTTTAGTTTTTAGTTTTATTGAGAATAAAGGCTATATGATTTGGCTTACTCTACGTGATGGTTTATGGAACTATTTCGCCGATGCCGAGATAGACTGCTATTGGCGTAGCAAGCGGTGCTACGATTCTCCGCTACGACATCACCATTGTAGCAACAAACTACCCTCCAGTGATACATAACCGTGCCGTGTAATGGAGTCGACGACACGGCCGTTATGGAAATTTTGTTTGTAAACGAATTGTTTTTCAACTTTTGTTTCACCCATGGGGGACACCATCATCAATTGTTGCGTGCCATATAAATTACTAAAAGTAATGAACCGGCTACAATATACAAAAGAAGATAACTCTATATCAAAACATGAACAAGATTACATATTTTAATATTTTATATATACAACATTTCTTTAATTGAACTTCAAAGAATTTAACGCGTTCTTATGACGGCAATAGTATCAAATAAAAAATAATGAAACGAGGGCCAAATCATAGTTTGTTATAAAAAAATTAATTAATTAATAGTAAAATAAGTTATTATGACAGTATGACAATGTGTCAATTTATGATGACGTGTTGTTTACTAGTCAGCCAACGCTCGACCCTTCACAAGGTCACGACATAACCTCTCAAATGTCGTCGTGTGAAAGTGTGACACAGTTACAAGCTTGTTCAAGTAAGATTTTAATGACCCCATTGTGTTCCTAGATTATTTTTACTAGTCCTGTGACTGTAGAAGTAACTCAGTTTACTGCGGGAATACATATGTGAGAAAGTACGACGGACTTTGCTGTTGATTGTGATGGTAATTTACTAGTATCCGTGTACAGTGAGATATCTACACATTACCAGCTAGTCTTGAAGTCACCAGCTATAAAAATGACTAAAATAATGAGAGGTTATGTTTAAATTTCATACGGCGTAAATTTTAAATCTCGCGCCAAAATGCTTGAGATTCTCAACATTTTCGAAATAATAATTAAAAATTTAACTAGCAGACTTTTATTGTGGTGTAGATGGATTACATGTTATGTGCTTTTTCTTCAATTGAAATATTTTAATTTCAATTAAAGACAAGTTGTATTTATACTAAAACAATTATCTAAACCTGTTGAAAATCAATGTGTCTGCTTGCTGTATTATTCGGCAAAATGTTAGGAGGGTAGTTGTTTAAATTGCTTACAACAACATACGAAGTAATTGGATGTAATAGACCACTAATCTAAGTACTGTCCGCACTGAACCTCTATTTCTAGACCGAAATCATAAATCTGTTTAATATATTAAAAGGATCAAATGGTATAATGGAGTCTAGTCTATTGTAGATATATTAGTTGGGCTCTTAAAATCCTGAACAAATACACAAAGGGTCAACCGTATATACACACAATGATAAAGTAAAAGCTGTCTGTTTTTCAAGCACGACTGACAAATGAGCCGAGTTGGTCTGAACAACACAAAACTATTAATGTATGTTATTGTAAAAGGCTTTAACGTTCCACATGAACGAGTAAATACAGACAACAGGTATTGGTAGTTCACCACAACGATTGACGGCTTTTATGACTCTACAGAGCACTAATTATAGACTGCTATATATTTGCAATTTATTGTTTTGTGAGAAAAATTAAAGCTTAACGAGACTCCACTTTAGAACTTGCTAAAATAACTATTAACACAACCAAACACTATATACATTTATATCGAAATAGAATAATAAACTATGTGTAAATAACAACGCATGTTGAATTAACTTCAGTGATTAGTCTTAAGCCGCTTTACTCAATAGATAAAGTAATCCAGCTATCTACAATATACAATTTATTTCAATTAAATCCACACACATTTTCTTTCACATCCATTTATCTATCTAATTTAATAAACGCGTCTAATTTATTAAAAAATATTATATTTGTTAATTTTTATACGCCCCGAGGTACTTTTGAAGAAGAATTTTTAGAAATTGTGGTATTTTTTAGACACAACAAGGTGTTAATTCACTGTCTCTTAGTGATCTAAACTATTACTAGTTACGCAGGTCACCGACTTAATAATCAGTATTTACCTTACAATGCAGGAAATCAGAGTAAACTTGGATCAAGACGATCTTTCGGAATTTTATTAATATTATCCCAATCTCCCAGTCGTAGTAACCGATCAAATCAATTTAAAAAAGATATATAAATTAATATGAACAGTCATTTAAAAATACTTCATAATTGTTGAAAAAACCTATACCTATCGTATTTTATAAATAGATTATCTCAGCATTTTACCTAACTCTAACTAAAGTTTATATTATATGAGATTTGTATAATAATTAAGTGTAAAAAGACACAAGAACGCATTTTAGCCTACAGTAATTTTTTAAGATGTGAAATATGACTTCAACTTTATGTTATAAAAAAACTAATAATTATAACTGATATGAAATTATAATCTAAACAATAAAATGATTCATCAAAGTGAGTACATGTGTATGTTTTCTTATAATGAAATGGCTGAAGTGAAAGGGGCTGACATAATTATAATTATAAAGGTAGCATCAAAATACATATACATGATTGCTTTGAAGTATGATGCCGAAAAGTTATTAAAACAACTCTTCATTGGGTATAATGTAAATACTAAATATATAGCATTTTCAGCAGGAATACTTCAAACATCGTCTATTTATAAGCTCGTACATTTGAGTGAAGCCTAATATGATTATTAAGCAAGGAAAATAATTTTGCTCTGTCGCAGTGTATTATTACATATTTATTTTGAATAGCATGTTTGTTATATTTATTTATTAAAGAATAAATTATACGCACTTCATAATACGCGCAAAGATTAGAATCGATAGAGAATCACACGACATGTGGAAAGCTAATTATAAATTTTAACAAAGACAATCTCACCCGGATCATAATTGTGGTTGAAGCAATATTTGATAGTGAAATATATTACTAAAATGAGGTAGTACTGTATAGGAAGTTTCACCCCTCTTGCCTTATATTAAAATGGATTTACACAACCGCCTTCAGGCTAAACGCTCTCAATTGACATTTTTATCCCGGGGCTCTTACTCAAGATGAAAAGCTACGCCCCATTCAAAATATATTGATACATATTTTTATATGTAAACGTATTGCCTTTCATGCCTATTTAATATAAAATATTTCCGTCACAAAATGCCCTATGATCTTATCGTTATTCTACATCTATTCATTTATTATCTAAAATCCGAGCGAGCGAATTTTAGGGTAGATTAAAACATGAATGTATTATATTATGAAGTGGACTTTTAATCAGTGAGATAGTATTAAGGCTAAAAGGGTATGGGTAAAAAAAAATCATTTTAATAATTAACTAATTAATTAATTGATTACTTCCACAGTTCGAATTACAGCCATATGAAATTGGGCTAATAATAATAAGTCGCTGTTTTCCATATTAATCGTTTACACATCCATTTATATTATTAAATGCCACCATAGCCACATGAAAAAAAAACATAATTATTCTAGAATTGTACAATAAAATAAAAATAAAGGTTTAAACATTTTTACAAATATTAATATTATTTTATTAGAAAATAAATTATTTAACAGCCATAAAGTATACGTATGTCAAAATGGTATATTTTGATGTATCTTTTTTCAATGCTAGTGTAATGATATCAACAAATTTTATATACAGATGACTTTTTATATATTACATACAAGTTAACACAATGAATGAGATTGATAACTATTTAGTTAAAATTGTGGTGGTTGCGTGAGATTATGTTGCTTCATTCATTTGATTTGACTCTCTCTCCCTTTTAATATTCTCACTGATTAATATAATGGAATCTACATTTATTTATTTTCATTAATTACGAAATTTATTCCTGGTTCACAAAAACATGAGGCTGTATTAATTGTAGTGAAAGAATATTTTGTTTGAATTTCATAACTCATCCCAGAACCAATTTGCTTTCGGACGATCCTAGAATATCGATGATTTTAATACATTATTAATTTATTATTTAATCATAACCCTCTTTTATAAAGAAAATCGAAGACTGAGTAGCTGAGACTTTCACTATTAATATTAAAAATTTGAAATAAACACATGTTTTATTTGCAATCAGCTCAGGGGATAAGGAGTATGAATACAAATACTGTGGTTATGGGTTGAAATCCCGCTTAAATTATTTGGTTGGTTATTACGACTGGGAGATCGGGAATCATATAAATTAATAAAATCCCAATCGATCGTCTTGATCTAGGTTTACTGGATTATAAGGTAAATACTGAGGCGATTATACTGTCGGTAACCTGTGTAATTAGTAATAGTTAATATCCCCGACTGACAATTAACACGTTGTTGTGTATAAAAACGCCTATCGGTGCGTATATAAAATATAAATAAAAATATATAAACCTTCCTACAATTAAAATTATTTTAAAATATTTTTGAATATTTATTCTGGAATGTACAAAGCTGATGAATAGGTGTGCAAATGTAAAGTTAAAGTTGAGTTGTGGGAGGAAGAGTATCTTGCATTTTTGGCCCGGGGGAAATTTAATTTTTCTACCGAAGCCAGCTGATTGCTTGTTACATCCCGCCTAAACTCGATTTTACTCCCAACGCCATATCCCATCTACACATTTTATACCTTCTTTTTACCTACCGACACACAATCACACCTGCATTTAACCAAATTTTAAAAATATCTCAAATGTTCTCAATTTGATTTTGTGCGAATTTTCAACATCTCATATTCAATTATTGCTTGTAGGGCTACCGACACATCTCCATTGTAAGGTATTTTTTTAGATCTGGAAGTTTTGTAACGATTATCTTTGTTTCCTTTATCTTAGCAGAGTTAAAAGTAATAAAATTGTCGAACATGTTGGTGATAAATCCACATAAAAGGCATATGCAGCAGTTTCCATAGATGTAAATCTTTCTTGCTCGAGGCAAAGTTCTCCAACACACATACATTTTAGCCAATGGCAATCTAACAAACATCAAAAGTCTTCAAAAACCTGTGCACCAAAACTGCAGTACAATTCATGGAAAGCCATTTTTCACCATTCTTCCAAAATTGCATTTCTGCTGGCAAGCATTAATCTTTATTGTTTGTACACCAATAAGTTTATATTAAATACTTTTTATTATGTATATTACAATTTCCTTATTATATATAAATTATACATAAATTTATAATACCATTCATCTTAAAAATTGAAATTAGGTGTACAGAGTATACAAATCATTTTTCCTATAACTAATATGAGAATTTGATTATATGACATGAGAGCTATGGGAAAACAATAAAAACCCATTTACAAATATGACGATTATTAAAAATAATTACAAAATATAATTCTTAATATTACATTACAGAATAATAAGATGAATGTAAAAGGAAAAATATTACTAAAACTGCTCACTGAACGTTTTAAATTTATTTATTTTATTTACGCCCTAAAGACCTTTTTAATGAGAGGGTTTTTTTATATACAACAACGTGTTAATTAATTGTCTGTCGGTGATCTTAACTATAGTTACACAGGTCATCGACATAATAATTACCTCAGTATTTACCTTACAATCCAGGAAATCAGAGTAAACCTGGATCAAGACGATCGATTTCAATTTTATTAACATAATTCGCGGTCTCCCATTCATAATAACCGATCAATTTAAAATCCCTGTAGTATAATTTTCCTTAATTATAAACTAAATATTTATTCAAATATTTAAGATTCGACTGAACTTATTGTATGTTTTGTATTTCACACATTTTTAATGATTTATTAAAAATATGCTATATTTCAAATTAAATATGTTACGTAATATATTAAATAATTCAAAAGTACGATGTTTTGGTGAGCTACATTCATAATTTACTTTCGTAAAATTTATTATTACTATATCGAAAAAGTTATTTTTATGAACATAAACCTTGCGAATGCTCGCCATAAAACACCCTTGGTCGAGTTATTTTGATAAAAAGTATAGAGCATTAGTATCGTGCAGTAAATTGGCCATGAGGTAGACACAAACTTGCAGTTCCAAATTAAAAGTTGCATAGCAATTTGTTACCAGCTTTTTTATATCCTGCATATTAATGTTCCACATCTAATTCAGAATACCATGGATGAGACGACAAAATCTCGTTTGCAACAAAAGTTCTTCCGTAGCTACAACTTCTATTAAATTCGCTTTAACCATCCTGATGTGTTTACGAAATTGCGACTGCATACACACAACTACGGACTCAACTTTCAATATTATTTATGTCCGAATTTCATAGCTTCTATATAATTAATTACTCATGTGGTGAAAAGGCTTGAAGAATATGAGAACTATTCTACATCGAATACTGATAATGTAAAACCCATTTTCAAATATTAAATCCTTTAACTATGATACCGCTTAGATTTCAAGATGTTTTTTTCTTTTTTAAATATCGTGATACCTTCCCTATTGACGGTCGCTTCCTTGTAAGGGGTTGGCTTTTTACGGAAAATACATACATGGTTTCCCAGGCCACCACACATCATTGAGTCCTTCAGATTTAGTTCACTACGCAATTTTAGCCGTTGATCGAACTCGAGAGTCTCACTCACGAATTCGTCACACTTACCACTGGACAAGAAGACGGCTCTATCTGTTATTTTTCAATAGTTTTGTTTTTCACTTCACAAATAATTAGAACCCTTCAATATCCAGGTTGCAAAGTATTTTTAGTAGTAGATTTATCGGTATCCAACTTTGCCCATATAAAATTATTCATGCTACTACTTTAACCCTCTTGTCCAAATTATTTATAATTGATTTTCTAACATTTTTCTTTTAAATTCCTTTATATTAATATATACTATAATATATGCAAAAAAAAGATGTTTCATTTGTTTTTTATGTAAAAAAAAACTGGAATCTCTCACTGGTCTATACCAGCCATATATGACTTTAAATAAAAATTTTAAAAAATAAATTGAAATTACTATCTTTAATTACAATTGAAATAAATTAAAAATGTACAAAAAAATCTTAATCTGAAATACATAATGGCACATTACAGCCCTTACACATCTACCTGGTTTGTTTTTCTTGACCTTTTTTACTGCAAAATCTACATCTTCTATATGTATTAGTCAAATCACAATTATTAGACATCTAGCTAGTCATTTTTAGACATCTATAAGTCTGGGATGAGTAAAATTCAAAATTTTAGACATCTTCAAATAATTAAACGTTGTTTATATATTGATTTATGAAATATGACTTATTTTCAAAAGAAAACACTATCAGCATTTATTTATATATCAATGTGTAAAATAATGTCTCTGGAACTAAAATCAACCGTGAAAATCCTCATTGGGACAAACAATGAAAAATTTCACCCACTTTTACACAACTACAATAATAACTCACGTTTGATAATTAACTGTTAAGTCAAAGTGTGACTGGTAAAACAGATTCCTATTTTAACCAAAATCGATACTATATAGCAGTAGTAAAAAATATCTGGAAAAGCTATTTCTAGTCGTCAATATTGCGGCAAAACAATAGTGAGAATACGTATTCCCACGGGGCACGAAAGGGTTAATGGGCTATTGTAGAAATTGTTGTTAATGTGAAATTAAATAAATAAGTAACATTGTATAAGGATTTGAAATATTTCATGTCATAGTCATCTGTGTGATCTGGAACAGGTCATTTGATATTATGGTACAAGTCCACCAAATGCACTCGAACAAGCCTCACTAATCATTTAAGTAGAACTTGCTACGATGACATCCGACCAGGAACTACTCTAAATTCAGCATCCAGGATCCCACACCCTTCACCTTCTCTCTCCAGGGTATTATAGAATCGAAACTTTACCCTGAAAATGAATTTGCTCATAACTGACCGCCACTGGTCGGCAACGTGAAGAGGCGCCACTTATTCCGGTTCACTTCGTCTGATTGGACTGAAACATTGAACTTACCCAATATATCTATAAACTGAGATTACTTCATCGCATATATCACTTTATTATATAATAAAATAGACGACATATATTTATGATCATTCGTAATACTTCAAATTTAAAATCAGATTTCCAACCAATTTTGTATGGAATATAATTCAACGACAATCAATCAAAATGATAATATATACCATTACTATTCATCCAGAGGAAATTGTCTTCAACCACTTCCACCCTTCGGGGAATCATTGTGTAACTTTGGAACCTTATTATTTACCAAGTTGTTATCGAAGTCCAATTATTAGAAGGTTTGACGAAACCCTCAAATCAATCCCTCCAATCTTTCGCAATACATATTAATCATGAATAGAGTTAAATGTATATTTTATGAAACAAGACAGTTAGTAGTTGAATAGTATTTGCTAAATGTTATTTGGCACTCTTGAACTTCATAACACTAACAGAAAGATATAATTATTTTTAAAAACTTCCTCTCACACTCTGTTCATAAATTCAATTTAATTTAAAATGTTGTCTTTCATATGGAAAATAAGTCGTTTATATGTCATATTATTTATTAACAAAGAAATTTCTATAACCACTATTTGAAAAAATATCTGGAAACTTTCTACTTGATTTTTTATCACTGAATATTCAATATAATTTCTAAAATTGTTTTTCAGAAGAATTTTAATTAAATGATGGAATTCTATCAAACTTGTTTCAATTGTATTGTAAAATTGACATCATATCTAATCTGGGATAGATAAATATATTATGTATTGTAGGTATTCATTATAAGAAATATTAACTATCTCAACCATATATTTATTTGAATATTATTATTGATTTATTTATTCAACTGTTAAGTGGGGAGTATTTTCTTTTAAAAATTTAGTTATGAACATTCTGAACGATATCAAGTAATCTTGTATTTAAATATGTTAGTGTTCTCCTGACGACACGAACTTCCCATATAATATTCGAAATGACACCTTCGTTGTATTTTTCAACACGGTACAGCATTAAATTGGGTTCTTGAGAAAGTTAATCCAATAAAGTGGGACTTAAGGCTTCTCACGAGGACTAGTGGCCTTACTTTATATCTGTATCCAAAGCATACACATTGTCAGAATACTCTCTTCCAGGTTCCTGCATTATGCACGTTTGCTCCAAATATTTGCATCGTATCACCAACATAACTGAAATCCAGGTAAAGGCTTTCCACTTGAAAAGTACATTGTAAAATAAGCTGAAAATCTCACATTTATTTGATTACAATCCAAAAAAATCGACTCGAATGAAATGAGAAAGATATCATGCTTATTGAGGTATAGTAAGTAATATTACATTTTAATCTGTATGAGCAATTTTACACATTAAAAAAATATTAATTTTCTAGAAGATGTGAAAATATTTACAAATTCACATTTCAGCGGGTACAGCTTTCGAGAGAGTCATAACATTCTGTCATAAAAAAAATTTCAAGTATCAAAGAGGAAACTTGTTTTGACTGGGAATAATCCCATGTAAAATTTTTACATTAACTATCGTTACTTGAATTAAGAGAGCTTCATGCTTTTAAATTATATAAATTTTATTATGAAGATATCTATTCAATATATGAAGAAGATTCGTATTGCTAGTAAATTATTCCACCATAAAAATACCATAAACATTTGTTTTCGATATGGATTTGCCTACTATAAAATTACATTTAATTCTTCCAATAAATGTGTGCGTTTATAAGACATAATCTAATCACTCCGATTAAACCTGAATTATTTAGGTTTTCAATTATTAAAAGAGTGGTTCAATAGTGGTAGTAATGATAGTTGATCGTAGTAAATGGTCAAAGGAATGGGAAATGTCGACAAGTATTGACTGCAAAAGCGCACAAGTCAGCCAGTCTCCAAGGGACAAACACTGACGCTTTTATTTGTCTTCGTTTTAAGCTTAATTAACTTCTCTTTCTTTCCTTGTCGATACTTTAATATTTACCTTTTTCGAGGATTCTATAATTCTAGAATCCTTCTTGAATAAGACGTTAGAAACCTATACAATATTATTAAAATTATAACACGCTCAGATTTAATTATCGATTAATGAATGCTGGAAGCATCCGCAGTCTTGTGCAATAAACTGTAGACTTTTACAGTTCGATGAAGACTTTAGAAGCAGTACGATGTGAAATTAATCTAATTAACAAAACAAAGCTTTTGTTCCGAATAGCAAGAGAAATGGAGTAAAAAGGATGCAACTGATTCTGGACACTAACTGCATTTCCACTTGCCAACTCTTCTCTTCATTGCGATACTCAACTATGTATATTTTAACATTTCGCACCACATTTTTACATTAGACTATAACCAGCGTAATAGCTCAGGGGATAAGAAACGTGGCTACAAATACTGTGGTCATGGGTACAAATCCCACTCAAGACAAGAATTTTTAATTGATTTGATCGGTTATTACGACTGGGAGATCGGGAATAATATTAATAAAATCCCGATCGATCGTCTCGATCCAGGTTTACTCTGATTTCCTGTATTGTAAGGTAAATACTGATTATTAAGTCGGTGACCTGTGTAACTAGTAATAGTTAAGATCACCAACAGACAATTAATACGTTGTTGTGTATAAAACCCCCTCTCAAAAAGACCCTTTCTAAAATAAAAGCTCCGGAGCATAAATAAATAGAAATTGTGACCTTTGACCTCAAATAACATCCAAATCCGTCACCTGATTCTGATTCTGATTTATTCTATTTTTCAAACCACCCTTAGATTACAGAGATAAGGGTGTATGCAAAATTACAGCTTATTTGCTCAAATTCTGAGGTAAAAACCTTAACTTGGCTATATCAGCGGTAGATGCAGCGCCCCAAGCGGCTGACACACGAAACCTTTGGTGCTACATCTCATCTGTGGCTGCTATGGCTTTGACGTCTTTTATTATTGGCATCTCTATATATATATAAACTCATTTCATATTGTTCTAGTGAGCTCGGTAGCATGGCGACGAGAATCTCATTTAAATATTTACCACTTTCCTTTATCGCCTTCTAAATGTCGCTGTCGGTGGCTCGGTGGCGTTATTATTATGTCTCGGCTTGCATTCAATATAACGAAGGCGCGTGTTAGGGGATATTCAAAATTATTAATAAAAAGTTAGTGCATGTGTGTGGCATGTGCCTTATGAGAAGAAACACAATCAAGAGACTATGAGCAAACTTGAAAGAGGCGTTTTATCAACTGCAACTAACTCGACATATTCCCAACAACTGCCACTGAAAATTTCTCTCAAAACTTTTGATGAAACAAAATTTTAGCGCTAAACTACACACCGTGCATTATTACTTACATCGAACAATCCATTACTTATTACAATGGTGTTTGAAATTTAATTTGCACTTTATGGATACTGTATTGAATATATATAATACTAAATTGAACGCTTCTTGGCTGTGGCAATAATACTTTATTAATGCCACTATTAATAACAATCTCAAATCATTAATATTAGATAAACTAATTAATATATTAATACTGTGTGTTATTTGAATAGTAAATAATAAATCCTAATAACAATTTTTTGATGCACTAAATAGTATATTAAAAATTCGCTAGCAAAATAATACAAAAAATTATAAATTATATTAAATAAAACCCTTCCTTATTTTTTATTGAAAGACTCACGTCCCCTAAAATGCAAAGAATGTAAATAAGTGGTACAAAATTCTATCTTTCATATGTTAAAAAATATAGTACCCATATGTTTATACATTTTTATAAAATTAATTTAATTAAATTTGTAGTTTAATAAATATTAATACATAATTGATAATATAGTGACAAAATTGATGAAACAGATAATTGTATATATTTTATTCTGAATGTCTTCGTCTCGTGTGTGTTTCGAATAATCGATGATGTTAATTAAATATTCTAAATAATTTCAATAAAATACCATATAGTATTTTCATATAAAAGTTCCTCATTTAATTGTATGTGCATTATATTAATGAACACATTCGATATCAAAATAAATTAATTGGTCGCAAGTGTATACAATAAACCGATATATTAATTGTGGTGCAGTTTTGCTAAAGGTGTTATATTTAATTTGTGGAATAATGAAGGTACGTATGTTCATAATATAATAATATATGAGCTTTGTCCAATGTATAATAGTGAACTATTTCCCCGTGGACATGTTGGCCAATGTTCTTCCCCCAGATTCGAACCCCACATTTCAATAATGCAAAGACCAGATCTCAGTTTCAAGTACTATCAAATTGATACACTTCTTTATTCCAAGATCCTTGCCTTGCCTTGGCCTCTTGAACTGGACATTACTAACTCTAGTCAGATTGCATTATGTAAATCTATTTGAAAACTGGTAAAAATCTTGTACGAGTTTGTTTGTGAAATTCACTACCTGCACTTTCTGACATCCAATCTCGATAAAATTAGAGATTCTCAAGCAATCCTCCATAAGATGCTTGGTTAAACAAACCACCAATTCAGTAAGATGATAATTAATTTAAAAAAAATCAAATCTTGTAAACCAGCGTAATAGCTCAGTGGACAAGGTGCGTGGCTTCAAATACTGTGGTCATGGGTTCAAATCCCACTCAAGTCAAAAATTCATTTGATCGGTTATTATTACTGGGAGTTTGGGAATAATATTAATAAAATTGCGATCGACCGTCTTGATCCAAGTTTACTCTGATTTCCTGTATTGTAAGGTAAATACTGAGGCGATTATTAAGTCGGTCAGAGCCGTTCTGTCGTTGACCTGTGTCAAAAATTGAAGTGGAAATTAGTTGAGGTGCTCAGAAGTCAAATCGAGTAAAAGATAAACTTGTTTTTGGAATAATAATCTTATATTATTGGCGATTATTAAGTCAGGCAGAGCCACTCTGTCGGTAACCTATGTAACTAGTAATAGTTAAGATCACCGATGAAAAATTGTATAAAATAACAGGTTATTCTGTTTAAAAAAAAAAGCTCCTTGGGACGTAAATAAATAAATAAATTGTGGTTGGAAGAATAAAAATTCAAATGAACCTATAAATTTTAAATATGTTTGTTACCTTGCCTTGCATTCGTATCGAGATAAACGGTATTTGATAAAAATTTGCAATAATAATGGTTCTGCAATATACAAAGAGAAAGAGAGGAAGAGGATCAGCTCAATATGCATCATAATGAAATCGGGTCGAGCACTGCAGCCAAATCCGAGAAGCTCAAGACCAAAGCTTTCATCGTACCACCAGAACCATTCACTTACCATTCACACTTTTTATTATAAATTTGATTATTTCAATTGAATAAATGTTTTCCTCCAAAAATTTATAATTAAATATAGACTGAAAAATGTGTATTATAGGCCTAGTTTATTTATTTGTGCCCCTAAGAGCATTTGCCAAGTTACTGCAAATAATATACATATATAGGGTGATAGTTTCCCAGGCCACCACACAGCGACCGGTCTTTTAAAAACTACCGGTTGTATTCAATATTCTATCGGCCTTTCCTATACCCCACTACATTTCTCCTGGGCGCCCTTGCGTACAATTCGTTAGAGCTCCGGAGAAACATGTCCTTATTGCGTCATTTATTCTCTGTTATCAGAGGCCAGGCTGCTATTTAAGTGATATTTAAAAATGCATAGGACCTGTTTTATCTGTCTCTTTCTTCATTTCTGCAGAGTGCCCTCTTGTTCTTGTATACCCGTGTACCTTGAGGTCTAACATGAACTATTTTATTTCTATTTTCTGTTGTTTATAGCAACTGTAATGCTGCTATTGTAAAAATAAATATAATAATGTAATGAGAATGTGTTAGTCATGCCAGAGCTGTTATCATTGGTACTTATAGGACTAGAGCTTGTTAGTATTGGTCTGCACGCATACGCACCGCATGCACACACAATCATTACACTACTGTATTGAATACGCTCGTCCACGTCTATCAATTGGTGCCAGATACTGGTACGGGGATCGAACACGAGATTTCTCTCTTCGGAAGATGCAAAACTAAACCACAAATTGACTCTATTTCTGATACTACTCCGATAAAAAGTGCACAGGCCAAGATCTGAAGCAGAGTTACTTAAACGATGAAAATATGTATAGTTAAACCTCTTATAACGAGCATAATTCTTTTCAAATAAAACCTTTATTATTACGTGTAATACTTTAAATATAAATGAAATAGTTATGAATGACAGGAACGTAACAACCTGGAGTGCGATTATATTAAATAATATTTAACTTAAAAGCTGTCGAGAGTCATTTTTATTTTATTTTATTGATCGTGTTGAATACTGGATGGAATTCCATAATTATTTTAAGAAATAAGTTTGTAATTTCCACTATATTTTTATTAGAGTCTAAGCGCTTTCGACTACCAACATGTAGTCATATTCAGAGACTTGTTTCTATATTTAATTATTACAATACAAAGCACTCGTTATGAGAGGTTCTACTTTATATCATTTTAATAATTTAATAGTGTCTTTTTTGTATGGAACAGATAAATTCGATGATTTTATTTTCTCTATACTTTAATCGCCACATTTTATTAAAAATATTACACGTGTAATAAAAACACACAGAAAAATTTATAAAATCAAACGGTTTATAGAAAAGTCACTGACAACAACAATTAATTGGTGTGGTTTATTAGTCATAATTACACGATTATATCCGATTGACTAATGAAGATTCAAACGGTATCAGCTATCAAAAGCAGTAGTATTGAATGCACATGGCATTATCAATATTGTAACACTGAATATATCAATAGTTAGCAAGACAATGAGGAACATCCACTCGACTGTGTGACCATTCTATTGAATAATTCACAAGTTTATCAATCAGTACATAATAATGGTATACTGAGCCGCAGATTATTTCACTTGGATGAACTATGCACGTTCATTATTATATTATATACCACTAATATCTTGGCTCTGTCAATCAGAATATATTAAATTGCTTAAGTGCGTGTGCTTCTGCTTTTACCTATTTGACTATCATCACAACATTATATATTCAATACTCATTCATCCATAATATTACTCATTAATAGTGTTTTTGATCATGATCACTTATCAGGCGCGTTCAATTCGTATCATTAAGAAATATATATCAAATTAATTTATAACCCTAGTGATGTATTCATTTAAATGTTAAGTAGAAGTTACTATAGGTAAGTATAGAAAATAGATGTATGTATGTAAATTGAATCGACAAATATATGGAAATTGATTCATTGCCTTGAATATTTCAATTACCGATATATAATAACAATTCTCATTTGTTTATATATTAATTTTGATTTTCTGTATATAAAAATTGTATTTATTTATACCCTTTAAAGCTTTGTATTATACAAGAAGTTATTTGATATGATTAAATTAAAATCATGTAATTAAGATTTTTAGGATATATTAGTTTAGCTTAACGCTTTACTTAAAGCTCTTAATTCTAAATTTAAGATTTTTTTCAATGAAATCCATATAAAACAATTTTTTTACTATATACAAAAATACAATTCCAATTTATATCTGAAACATTTAAAAATTAAGTATTTTTTATATAAACTACACCTCCCAATGAATCGATTTTAGATTGAACTTCTTAAATGTAAAAAAACCGATGACACTTGATTTAATAATAATTTAATGAAATATATTTTATTAAAAACTACTTCAGCTATGTATATATGTATCTTATAAACTTTCGACATTCTAATGTAATCCTTTCCACATTCTACGGTGCAGTTATTCGCATAGACTAAATCTAGTTTAAAAACGACTTCATCTGGCATTGTTGCGGTCGTGAATGGTATTTTGTAGTATATTGTTTGTATTATACATAATAATATTCAAAGCATTCACATACAATAAGTCTGTTTGGTGAAAAGGCAAAAGCAGGTTTCTTGCACTAAAGAGAGTCATTCATTAGTGTTGGCTGCAAGTGGAAAGTGGTTAGCGCCCAATATAACAAACGTGCTATGTATTAACATTAATTGTATTATATATTTAACATCATAGAAAGTATTTAAAATCTACACTTGAACCAGTCAATATTAATTATATTCAGAGTTACAACGTCTCAAACTTACAGACACTTTAAATTGCTATCATTTCCCGAAGTTGTGGCACTTAGTCCGGAGTTAGAGAGCACTAAGGTAGTTTCATCCCACCAACTTACTAATGTATCATAGACAAATTAGTTTTGTTTTATTTATAAAAAATAATAAGATATTATTAATAACTATAATAAAAATCAATTATTTAATATATATCGTCGATAATTTATAACATTTAAACTAGTTATACTTCAGTTTAACATAGACGCTGTATTAAAGTAGGTGTCAAATAATTATATAATATCAAAAACACACCCTTTCATTTCATTCCATAAATTTAAAAAAATATATTATAATATATGTTAGGTTATAATTATTATTGAAATTTTATTATAAAATAATTGTATGGAAATGAGACGGCGTTTTTCTGTTGGTTGATTTACAAAAAAATAACTTAATTTACATCCAGTTATATTAAGGTAGTTAGGTTAGTTAAAATAAGTAGTTAAGGTAAGTTAAATGAAAGGGGTAGGTATCGCAAATATAAAGGAAAAAAATATTAATATATATTTTTTAATTAAGTTAAAAATATTTATTAAAAAACTTTTAATTACAAATATTAATCATATAACAGACACAAAACACACGTGACAGTCACTACTGAGTATTTCACAGAAACAGCTGAGTCTCAATGGTGGCCAAAACTCAATTTCAAAAGCACTATTAATATTTTAAATTTTTAAAAAACCAAAATCTTTTTTATAAAAAAATATTAAATATATTTTTTTCAATTATTCTTGCGATACCCTACCACCCCCTAAAATATTCTCAACTATTTCAAATTCACCCTGTATATGTTACTTCAACTACATTTACATATTATTCATAATTGAATTTGAATTAAAATTTTACAAAACATCTTATGAATCAGATAATTTGTAGAGAGTATAATATATCTATATATATATATATATATATATATATATATATATATATATATTTACCTTTAAATAACATGAGAATTTTAAATAAAAAAATATTTGATATTAGAGGTGATATTAAATAATAAAAGTATTCATTAAATAATAAAGGCAATTCATATTAAATATACAATTAAGCTGTGGTTTGATAACATTTTTAATCCCACAGTAATTTTATAAACTAATATCTTCCTTTGAATAAAGAGTATTAATATAAGGCTAAATCACATTTTTAAAATGCATACATTTTAAGGTACAAATACAACATTTCAATTTTAAAGTCAGTTGGTTTAACCAAGCAATGCAACGCTAACCTATCTAACCTATCTATTCTATCTGCTCAATTACTGCAATTTAATATGAACCCATTATCCGAAGCTATTCAGTATTGCTGTTAATGCAAATTGATTTGTTATTAAATAGTGGTGGATAGTAAGACGATGATATAATAATGTATAATAGAATGCATGTTTCAGTGGTGATGCCTTATATTAAAGTCAAGCCAGGACATGCAACCTCCAGCACGCCTCTTCTATATCCCTATTGAATATTCTAACGTCTGCTATCCAACTTTGTCATATAAACACTTATAATATTATGCATATGTCACGTCTAAATATGCATACCAGATTTTGCGCTATTTCTCTGCCATCACAATCTTCGAAAACCTGCCGAATGCCATCCAAAACTTGAGCGATTCAATAAATAACTTATGTACGTGAGGAATTTACCTGAATATTATTTTTTTAAAAGCATAAATACTTATCCCATATTTAAATCCAACGTGATCATTTCAAATTAATACATAAATCCTTTCCTAATCCTAAGCCTTCGTTCACATCACGACTGCAGCTGAGCGACAGCGATACGACAAATCTATTTTTATATGAGAGGGAAGTCGTAAAGACTTTTCCCTATAAAAATTCAGTTACCGTCAATCTATCACTAAATATAAAAACCAATTAAAATAATGAAATTAATTGTACCACCTATAGGACTTCTTTATACATAACATATAAATTATTGCTTCCTACACCTTACTTTATTTTATTTTATATACATTCTATTAACACATTTAATATAAACATATTTTTTGTGTATGGTATTTTCATTTTTGTTAACATTTTTTATTACTATTGTTTTATCTATAAAAAAAGCTCTTCTGAGCGTTTATATGGAAATATAGAAATAAATAAAGACTGTCATATGTCAGTGTTACAATAATGATTAATTCAGTAATTAAATACATTATATATAATTATATTTTTATAAGAATAAATAAATAATGTATGTATATTGGACCTTAATTTCATAGTATAAATAACATGCCTTATTATATACTTGACAGATATTCTTTTGTTGTAATTGAAGAAAAATGACTGCAATTCCGGTAATCGAAAGTATGGAAAAAAAGATCGATATTAAACGATTGTGACATTAACTCTACAGTTGAATTTTTTCTGTAGAATTTAATAACACAATTACATATTATGTGTAAGAAAACTTGTCGAATATGTATATATTGCCATATATTCAAAAATATTAATACTAACAAAATAATTAAACCTAAAATTCCATTCCTTGATATATATTCAAGGATAAATAATATAGCATTTAAATAAACCCCAATTTATTTCTTGAATAAAATCCAGAAGTTATATAATTACATCAGTATTCTTGTATTTTCCTCGAGCCTCCTTTATTAGATTATGTCACGGCTCGTCTTGTCTCTAGTGATTTCTCGAGTTGTATTAAAAGATTATTTATATTTGGAGCGCAAATTAGTTTCGGTTTTACTTAAATTACGTTTCCACTGAGAAGATATTTTTTGTAAAATTCTTAGTGAATCTCTCTCACTTTCAAGAATAAATAAAAATTCTTTTCTAATTACAAAATTTTCAATCTAACTACTGTGTACTTTTTAATATCACCATAGAGATTGATAGGTAAATCTTGCAATTTATTTACCGAACTTTTGAGACCTCTTTTAAAATTAATTAAAGCTTCATCACGGCGGAAAACTTAGATCAATTTATCGGCCGAGGAACATTTTGTCTAATCTAAAACTGTTAGTAGATTTTAAGAATATAGCAAGGCCTTAATACTTGAGTTTAATTTTTAGATGAGTTGATCATTAAAAGCGCTTGACACTAACGTTTCAGCCCCCGCCATTGTGATTTCAAGTTATACGAGTCTGTTTAAATTGAATAATATGAGTCTTTCTTGAAATGGCGGTGCTCTTTGCATGAAATCGCAAACGCATAACTGAAAACTGAAAATCCAGCAAAATTGTCTTTGAAATCAAGTTCCATTGTTATACACCTCTTAAACACATATACACACAAAGTCAAGGAGGAAAGTTTCGTATTAAACAGGGCTCGGTTTGCGTATTCAGGAAAGTTCACAGGCAAAATTTACTAGCAACCTGTCATGAGTATTTTTTCACATAGGTGTTTCCATAAAGAACACGTATAGTGAACCCCTTTGCACACAATTACCGAAAGGCTTTACGAATTCCCTGGAAGAAATGTAGGACATAAAAATACCCTTCATTATTCTCCCCTATAATAATTAACGCAGTAAATAACACACATTCTGAAAGATTAATTTTAATTACCACTATTCCTATTATTTTATTATTCGAAGATCATTATAATACATCATCAACATTTATAACAAGACTTTACCAGTGTTTGTTCAGACTATGACTACAGCAGCAACAACCACATAATTATTGGAGAGTGGAATTACTCACGGTGTATTTTACTCACTAACTGACCTCTTTTATCCATTTATGTTGATGGCATAACATTTCTTTTACAAGTAATATAAATAAGGAGTATAAAAGAAGGCGAGTGGTGCATGCTGGAAAAGGACACTTCTATTAATTGTCTTTTATAATATTTCTGCGCTGTAGTCTTGATCTTTGATGGATTTGTTTTTCACTGGCAATTTATTTTTAATGTGAGGTTACAAGATAATCAACGTATCTATTTATTAACAGTCTTCAATATGCAAATCTTGATGCGAGTGCTTGTACTATATATTAAATAGAAAGTGATAATTTTACGAGGCAATGTGTGGGAGTAATGGTGTGCGACAGTACATTTGATACATTTACGATAGTAAACTATACGACTAATTGAAAAGTGATATGGAGAGGCTTGTGTGGGTTTAGCACACCTTACAGGTGAGGGTAGAGGAAGTATATATGGAATCTCATTCGCATCACGTAGTATAGGAGAGCGCACTAAACCATTTGGTAGTCCTCAGTCCGCATGCTAAGCGACCTTACTAACACTCTACTATATTCTAGACCTCATCTAACTTATATTATTATCCTAGAAAGCATACTTCCTACGCCAACTCTTGCCCAACAGCCTCCACCCTAATTGATATGGGACCACACTCGCAATCAACCTGACCATTCAATCAAACTTGCCCCTACAACTACAATGATAGATTCGTACTTCCCGCATAATATCTCTGAATAACAATAATTTATTAGTCAACCAATGTTATATGTTATTTATAAAGTGTGACAAATTCGTGAGTGAAACTTTAGGGTTTGATTCACGACGCCTGCCAAAACGTAGTCCACTGGTTTTACTTGGTAGATCCACTAGATCTAAAGGATTCATTATCATAGGTCGGAAGGATCAAAGCCATGGTAGTCTGGTCAACTCTATAAAGAGAACCCCATCAATAAAGAATGCGTTACGGTATTTTTTATAAAGATTATTTATACACGAGTACATTTGTCTATGCACCATAAGCCAACGTAACAGGTATAAAGCTTGGAATACCTAGGCGTGCATCGCCGTAAATACTGTAATAGAGTTGCTTTTCTGTAGTTTTGATCGGTTTTTTATTCATGAGTGCCTCGCCTGAGGCTCAGACGAGGCATTAAATAACAAAAAAATCGATTATAAGTGTAGCAAAGTAACTCTACTATCGTATTTGCGGTGTACGTTTACGGTGCCGTATGCCTGGGAATCCTTTACTTAAGCAATTAACTTATATCTATAGAAGTGTCTTGCGTATTTTTTTCATACATTGAAATGTGGTCGTCATTACTCTATGCGCATAATATACATATACTTCACACATACGCAAGCTGTGACCACCTGCAACACTATAGTCTCTAAAATCCTTCATCGAGAGCAACAAGATTATTCTTACAAAAATATCCATAATAAGTGTTAAGTAAGATGTTATTGTAAAGATCGACAAGTGACAGATAAACAGTACGAGTCGTAAGAGCAAAGTCTTAAGCGTCTGTCATATGAAACCTATAGCGACAAATTCATCTTTGTCTACCATACTTTTGACTTCTTTTAAATTATTATTGTCACCACTGTATATACATATACACATTTATAAGCTTCAGTTATTAAAAATGAAACGAAATTCAATCAAAAATTAATTTGTTAAAACATATAAACAAAGAATATTACACAAATAGAAACAATTCAAATAAATCACTAAAGTTGGAGTACATTATCATTTATGGTAGTGCTGAAATAATTCGAGTCGGAATCAAAATATGAATATTAAAATGAATGTTAAAAAAGCACGTCAATCGATTACCATTTCTGTATGAAGCAATTCCAAAGTCAAATAATTTAAAAAGTTTACTAAAGTTACTCCTAAAAACAGGTTGTATATACAAATCAAATTTGTGTGAATTTTGTGATGACTGAATTATTTTGGTGTATTTTGGGAGAAAATTTGATAATTGGTAATTTGATATCTGCGCCCTGGTAAAGACGTTCGAACAAACTCTATGTTAAGATGCTATCGTTCATGTAAGCCGTTTTCCTCTCACTAAATATCGTTGTATTACATAATATAAATCATCAGATACTATCTTAATATGTTATTCAACCCTGAACTTTGATATTTTCAGCCGAAAGTCGAAGTAAGCAAGGCATTATTGATTTCAGTCGCTTCTCTCACTTAAAATATGCCGTGGAAGTTGAAGTCTCCTAATTTACCGAGAGATCTTCAGAATAAATTCTCTCCTCACGAAGTCGGATAAAAAATTAACGCAAATATTCAACTTTTAACGTCTTCGAAAGCGAATAGTTAGTAATTATGCTTCAGTAACCTATGAGAGTGTTTTACAACTTATTTTATATCTTCTCCATAAACGTATTGCCGATATACTGAATATACTCATTTATCTCTATATTCAAATCTACAGGATATTCTGGTTACGAAAAATAACCATTTTTACCAGTGTTAAAATAATAAGCCCAGTGGATAAGGCATCAAATACTGTGGTCATGATTTCAAATCCCGCTCAAGTAAAAAAAAATATTGATTTGATTGGTTATTACGAATGGTCGGGAACAAATATTATTAAATTCCCGAATTATTAAAGTCTTTATCCAGGTTGATTACTCTGATTTCCTGGATTGTAAGGTAAATACTGGGCAATTATTAAGTCAGGCAGAGCCGCTTTTTCGTTAACATGTATAAGATGTAATAGTTAAGAGCATCTATAGAAAATTAATAAACAAATTGTTAAGTCTAAGAAAAATACAAATTTTGTAAACAACTTCACAAAAAATCTGGTAAATATATAAATAAATAAATTTTCGCCATACACAATTGTAAATAAATATCTAATTGTTTCTTAAAACACCGTTCTAAAAAAACCCACCCATAAAAGAACATCTACTAAAAAAGCTCTCAATGCCAATGGTTTTTCTAATATTTTTGAAAATCAATATTCAACAACTATTTTGATAAATGTATAATAATAAATTAATATAATTCTAAATGAAAAAATACACTACACAAATACTTTTTTACATGATACAGCACAAGTCGAGTTAAAATATTAATTATGACATATTTCTATTAGACGGCTATTCTCAATTAATTAAATCAAATATTTATTATCCAGTCTTGTTAGAGCATACGTATTAAATATCTCAGTTTATTTGTGAAGAGAAAATCGATAAATTTCAAGCATTTTCGAATTAGAAACACTCGAGCGTATTGTAATTTCGAATTTAATAAAAGAGGGTCATGGAAAATATGACCGACGTCAATCGTCGCTGGTCTGAAAATGAATTATCTTCACGGACCCACGTTCTGAAGCCTTCGTCGGATTGAATATTTAAAAGGGATGAAATTCGGGGGTATGTATGAAATTCAAGTGAGACTCGGATCTCGCCGCTGGATTACGAGTTGAAGCCTTTACAAGATTTTCATTACGTTTATGGGTCATTTGCCTTTTATTTTTGTCCATTATTTCGCCTCACTTTAACGTATTGGCCTCTTCGTGCCAACGACACATTTTGCCTGTCGTCGATTATACAATCATCAAGAGCTGTTATTTTAAAATACGCTTATTCTAAGAATATTGTAATAAAGATATGCATCGGCGTGTATTTAAATATAAATCAGTAAAGTTACGTCATCGACACTGGAAAAATTAACCCATTGCACTGATATATTATCAGGCCATACAACTGAATGTATAAATATCAAAATAGCGGACCAAGTAGATGAGTTTGACTGAGCAACACTGTAATTAAGGTGTTTAAACAACAGTAATAAAGAACGATGCACACCTCTACTGAGAACTTACACGAACTGTCATTTAGCGCATTTAAACAATTAGTGTTGTCTTACTCAGACTCGTCTGCTAGGTCCGCCATCTTAATATTTATGCATGCAGTTTTATGGCCTGCTGATATATGTATATGTGTATCGATTGTCCCATCTCAATTTTCAATAGATTAGTTTGCGAATTCAGACTGCTTTATTTTATTTCTGCCCAATCATAATCTTATAAATTAATAGAAATACTTATTCAAATATTTATTACAATACATTAGTTAAAAATCATTTGCAACTGTGTTTTTGTGTGTATAATGATTTTTCTATATATATATGTATATATATATATATATATATATATATATATATATATATATATATATATATATATATATATATAGAAAAATCATTAAATCAAATAATGAGATAAATCATTACAAGTAAACTTTTAAATTAGGCTACGAATACTGGTATATCATTTTAATATTAAAATAACTGAACGTCTCTGAAAATGAAAATGATAGTAAGTAATAAGACTCTAAAGGCCTCAGACAATAAATAAATTATAAAATTATACCAAGAAAATTATCCATTTGAAACATCCCTAGTAGTTCCATATTAGTTGCCGCATATTTTAAAATTATTTGGTCATGTATATTATATTTTATTTATTGAGGGACGTGTTTTTCTTTTTAAAAAAAAGTAAAAAATAACATGATGTGCGGTGCATCGGGTCAGATAAATGCGCATTCAGCAATGGCCACAAATCACTCTATGACAAATAAATGGACAACCTAATGGCCACTTTTTCTCGTTCTCTTTCACTTGATACACTTACTAAAACGACATGGCATTTACTCTAACACACATATTTATTCGGCTGTGTTTGTTTGCAGCCACTCATCGATTTGATGGTGTATTCAAAATGACGTTAATTTATAATAAACGTGGACGTGTATCAACCGCGACGAATCATGAATATTTCCAACGTGTATGAATGGCCAAATGTAAATTTGATGCTTTGGTGTAATTTGTTTGATTGATCACTGCTTTATACATATTTCAAACATGATTTATTATTCGGCTTTGAAAAATTACTCACAATATCAAACCGCCTATTAACCAACCCAATTTGAATTAATATTATCAAAATGAACAAGCTTCAACCAATGCAGTTGTAAATTCAAATCTTAAATTAAATTTGTGCGGCTATTCAGATCACGTTTGAGTTTCAGAAGCCAAAATTAAGCTCTCCTTTTAACAAATTTACTGTGTTTGCTATCCGTTTCGTACTTGAAATAAATGTAGGTGCATCTAGCTCACCATTCACAATTATTCTTATTCAATTGGTTAAATCTGTGTATAGTTACTATTAATACATTTTATTATAAATTAATAACACAAAAAAATGATATTTATGATATGAAACCAAAAAAAACTAATCATTTCCTATGGTAAAAATTTGTGTGATGCTTTTTCCATAGTACCTCAATATTTCAAGTACGCCAATTTTATGAAATCGCCGATAGAATAATTCTTTCTTGGCATAATATTAATTATCGTAATTAGGAATCGTTAACTTCAGTGAATCATTTATGTACAGAAAATATACAATTTAGGGAAGGCTAAATACAATTCACAACTATTTCACATTCTTCCTACAACATTATCAGAACTCCTGAAATTTCAAACTCGTAGCAAACCACCATGAAAGCCCAACTTTGATCTTTTTTACACTAATGTGTTACTCAACTATGTATGTATGTCGTTGGAATATCGGATGCAAAACATTTAATATATAAAAGCTCTTTTAATCCAACGAGCCGTAAATCCGCAATGTATGTTTTTATTTTTAAAAAAATGCCATCTCTATAAAACCGTTAATTTTTTCGCATCGATAAATTGCACGTAAATCATGTAATCACATTCATTTATTAAACCTCAAAGTGTTTTCTCTGGGCGAATTTTTCATTCCCTTCTTTTTAAGTCGGGACTTTGCTTTTTTATGCCGGCTGAGAGTTTCTCGTTGAACAATCGATGAAAAAACTGAGTCTTATTAATGAAAACTTTGGACATTATTGTTTCCATCGGCACTTTTTAGTTTGTGATATCGAATATCGTCACTATGATGGTGATTAAAATTGACGTTTCACTTGCGCAAAGTCGACAATAAAGGACCAATTTGTCTGAGAGTTCTTTTGAAAAATATATTCAGCAACCTTCAAACTCTTTTGATGACTAAAAAAGACTCAAAATATTTTTGTGATTGATTATTTCTATCCTGTGAAATCACATTGATTTTTTTTAATCCATCCAATCTAAAACTGCAAATAAATATATATATCTCAGGCGGTATAGTAGAATGTAGTCGTATATTTTGTTGGTACTCTTTGTTTAGTGTTTTTATAAGACCTCTGTCCAAAATTAGAATACTGAACTTGAATAAACAACATTAAGTGAGTCAGCAGTTTTATCAGTGGGTTGTATTTTCTCTTCTTCTACTTTAGTATAAAGAAAATCCCTCTTATATGAGTCCACCCCTTGTGGATAAATAAACCAAGACAATTCTCACATTTTGCCTCTCGGTATACATTATTTACATATACGGCCTAATTAAACGGTTTTGTTGCTGGTAAATGTGGGTATTTCTTTACACAAAAATGTGTATTTACTGGTATTAGAAGAAGAATAGATGTATGTAGTTCAGGTTAATATTTCAAAGTCGGCCCTGAGGAATGGTTCACTTTTATAGCCTCAAATTGGCGATACTAACCTTTCCACTTTTACTGCCCCGTCGGCACAATAACGATTGAAATTGCCAATAAAACATTTTTTTCCATCTAACAAAAGTAGCCAAAGAATTTCAAAACTTACTCCACATCAAGCAGAGTAAATTCTGCTCGACTATTGATTTTATTGGGAACATTCAGAGAATACGAGAATGTAATCTTTTGAGAGCTATGATTGACCAAACTTCATCAAGCTCATTATGTAAAAAATATATTGTGTCGAATGTCAATGTTAAAGAATAACGATGAATATGGAAACATAACCTATATTATTTTGTTGTAAGGACATTGGAAATAATGTAATAACGACATAAAATAGTGTTAAAGCATATTCAGTTCTGTTTAGAGAGCACTAGATTCACTACTTGTTATGCAGTTTAATTCTTTAGACACTGTGAAAAGTCCATGAGAATTATTTCCTTACGATAATAAGTAGGTATTATTTTTTTTTTAATCAAAAAGATGACATTTTATACTGATATTGACCATTTTGACATTATTTGAACGGAACAAAGTGTAAATGTTTTGAAAAGTGAAACGTGTGACTCATTCAAATTCTTGAAAATAAGCCGTGGCAAGAGGGCTTTTTAATTAAGGCATTAACTAACGAAAAAGCTCATAACGTGTGCAACTCGGTTCTTGAATTTTTTTATATGCCTTTGCCCGTTTTAATTAACTTTAATTAAAGGAAGCCTATTTCCGGTTTCAGGTGAAACATTAAAGAAAAGTCCCAAGAATACCTCGCCGTTTCCAATAACGATTGCCAATATTTCTTAAACGACACCCTCTCAATTAACACGAATAAATTCTCTATAGTATCATATTTTAAATTGATGAACAGTAAAATAGGGTGACAAAAGTTGTTAATTAAAAATGTGTAGTAAAAAGTGAACATAGTGGTGTTGGGCGGAATTTTTTCAACCCCTTCTTTGTATCAAACGTGTTTCACCTCAAATTCGGCTTATTTGTCCTCCTCAGTCATCATCGAGACATTTTTTCATTTTTTATGCTTTTAGATATAATAAAATTTAATTTTTATTCCCAAATCACCACAAATTTCAATCCATATTTTTTTATCTCTTATAACATTTTATGTGGTATAAGAGTAGAGAGAAAAATATATATTGCTAATAAAACGGTTCTGAGAAATGTGAAGAATGCTTTCAGGTGGATTTTTTTAAGATATATATTTTTTATGTAACCATACTTATTACACAACAAAAAATCAATCAATCAATCATATTCTGTATTGTATTAGTTAGTCTCGAATTTGCTGATTACAAGAGTATCGGCTCATTAGTAAGAACCTCATACTCTAACTTAGCACTTTTTCATGGCCAGCCCACTTGAATTTATTATCTTTATATAACAAGCAATATAAAGAAAAAAACATTATCCATTTATTTTTTGTTTTGAAGATTGTGTCAGTACCATTGATCGATGATCGATACTGCCAACCTGTAAATGTATTATCTTCGTACTAGCGTCATTTATATTAATTACCTTGTTAGTGTTTAGATCGATTTAAAATCATGTTTTAGTTTAAATATAAAATCTATTATTATGACGAGACATTCTTTTGACAGTATTTTATATAATTTAATATGATATTTGTAGAGTGTGTGTTTGTATTATAAGTTGTGAAGATTAATGAATGGATTCTGAGTGGGCAACATAATAAAGTTAGAGAATGTCCGAATTGTATTAAAGCACACTTTTACATAATTCAAAGGGGTCAAGAAAGAGTTAGGTTGGGTCCCTTAGTCTATTCCCACTTCTCAAACAAAACATTCCCTATGAGAATCTCAACACGAATTCACCAGTGACCTTACAAATCTAAGCATTCCCTTCTCTTTATCTTTCAACACTACACACACGCGCCGTACAAATTCTTGATTCAATTATAAATTCATTTATTACACGAAAACTTCAGCACTGAATGTCTTCATGAAAAGTTTCAGTATTGATGTTGTCGGCGCTAAACTTCAGAACTTACATTTATTAAAGTTTATCCATGTTCTATATCTATAGAAAATCATTAGAAACTACATGGTACACATGTGGAAAATAAGATTATATCTCATTATTTTTTTAAATAATAACTATTAAACTGATGGATTTATCCAATAACATATTATATTTGATTATCAATAGTATATTTTACAATCCAAAATTGACCATTTGATTTTTTAACTGATTAATAAAAACTTGAAGAGAGTGTTTTTTCGTTCCTTTTAGTCAAGCAAAAAAAATCTTTATCACGATGATGCCTTTATATTTTTAATGATCTGATTCAGAGTGAATCTTCAAAAAAATACACAGCCTTTTATTAGGTTATTTACTTCTATAATGTATTAGGAAAATTGCTTAAGATAATAAAATCCTCAAGCAATTTTCCTTAAACTCAAATAACTAAATATATCGATTTACATCTCTATCTTCTTATGAGGCTTTGCTAGTTTAAAAAGACCTAAGTAAATAAACGCTGGATTATTATAATATAATTTAAGGATGTAAAAACTATTCTATATATATCATAATCTCTGAATCGAATCAGTTAGACCAAAAAACATGTATCGAATTAACCAAAATATTGTGGGTGATTATTATATTGATTTATTAAATGATAAGGTCCGGTTGAATAAATGGTTATAAATACACAGCAGAGATGTATCCAAGTTCGTAGAACTAGTAGACGAAGGCCTCTGAAACTATTAGGGCGCAAAAAACTTTGTTCAATAAGTTATTAAGTCAATTTGTCCATAGTTTCAGCACAGATTTACGAGAATATCCCATTCCAGACATACGCCCAGCTTTCATTGCTTCAATATCATATTTATTGACTTTATTATTATGAAAAAAAAACACATTTATTCAGCTATCCGATTTATTATTGTGAAATAAACACGTCGCACTATAAATAATGGTAAAACAATAAAACCGCTCCATAGAAGAATGGTTTCAAACGCATTTTATTTTTACAATACATATTCATTGATTCAGTCCCATAGATTATTGAAAACATATAAATGTTTTTTTATATTTTATTAAATAACATACACCTCACTTGAATTCAGCCTTTATTCAAAGGATAATTATTTTCGGGTAAGTAAAATAATTAAATGTACTTAGACCATATATGTGCCAAATTCAATTAAATATAGTAGTACTATATTTATCTATTTTCTATAAATCAGTGCATTATAAAGAATTCAGAATAGAATACTATAATATTCGTTTGAACTTGGCACACCTCTAACTAAGATAAATTTGAAAAATACAGTTAGTATGTATATTTTTTCTTTATAGAAATTTAAGCCGATTACAAACCATCATCAAATATTACATAAATATATATATATATATATATATATATATATATAGATATATATATATATATATATATATATATATATATATATATATATATATATATATATATATATATATATATATACATATATATATAGAAAAATCATTATACACACAAAAACACAGTTGCAAATGATTTTTAACTAATGTATTGTAATAAATATTTGAATTAGTATTTCTATTAATTTATAAGATTATGATTGGGCAGAAATAAAATAAAGCAGTCTGAATTCGCAAACTAATCTATTGAAAATTGAGATGGGACAATCGATACACATATACATATATCAGCAGGCCTATATTAAGATGGCGGACCTAGCAGACGAGTCTGAGTAAGACAACACTAATTGTTTAAATGCGCTAAATGACAGTTCGTGTAAGTTCTCAGTAGAGGTGTGCATCGTTCTTTATTACTGTTGTTTAAACACCTTAATTACAGTGTTGCTCAGTCAAACTCATCTACTTGGTTCCCTATTTTGATATTTATACATTCAGTTGTATGGCCTGATAATATTATAATATTCAATTATTTAATATATATCGTCAATAATTTATAACATTTAAACTAGTTATACTTATTATTAACTGTATTAATGTAGGTATCAAATAATTATATAATATCAAAAACACACCCTTTCATTTCATTCCATAAATTTAAAAAAAATAGCATTATAATCTATGTTAGGTTAAAATTATTATTGAATTTTTTTTATAAAATAATTGTATGGAATTGAGACAGCGTTTTTCTGATGGTTGATTTACAAAAAAATAACTTCATTTACATCCAGTTATATTAAGGTAGTTAGGCTAGTTAAAATAAGTATTTAAGGTAAGTTAAATTAAAGGGGTATATATGGCAAATATAAACGAAAAAAATATTTATATATATATATATATATATATATATATATATATATATATATATATATATATATATATATATATATATATGTGTGTGTGTGTGTGTGTGTGTGTGTGTGTGTAATTATTCATAAATCAGGGCCTTTGTCCTCTTTTTTGATAATCAGCTTAGGTATTGTAAATGAATTTATCCGTATACAGCTTTTGATCGATGAGAAAACTTCCTGATCGAATAACCGCTCAAGCTGATTATATTAAGGGAGGCGATCGACTATTCTTTGCATGTTTTTTATCCCAACACGAACGGTTTCCCAGTGGATGTGGGAGTGTCTCCACGGACATATTGTATTATTGCCGACAAGTTCAATTTGACGTGTTGATAAATACCGCACTTGTAAATTCCTCCGGGGGCCTCGTTCTGAATTCCTGGTGCCGTTTAATGCCAGCTCTGCGTCTCCAGATTCTGGCTTATCCGCCGGTTATTTATACTCGGGAGGTCTCGCAGGAATTAACCTCTGGTCTCCTTCTCCTCCCCGCTGCCACTATTCTACTCCCCCAAGGGGTGGTGGTGGTCCTGGGGGTGTTTGTAGAGGAGTATGCGGCCACGACAGGCCCGCACTTCCAAACGATTTTTATTCTTGTGACGTTCAATTGAAATTGCTTTTGACTTCTCTCCTTTCGTTCTTTCACCACAAAATATTCTCAGCTTCCGTACTTTCATATTCCACTATACTTAATCGTACACATTATTAAAATATAAAACCAGCCTGCACGAGTAATCATCATTCATGATGATCCCATAATGTATATAATTCGATAGATGTTAAACATTTTTTTAAATATTATTATTAAGAGAAAACAGTGGAATATCAGAGAATCCAAATCTCTAGTAGAGCTTTTTTTGAGAGGGTTTTATATAAAACAACGTGTTAATTGTTTGACGGAGATCTTAACTATTACTAGTTACACAGGTCACCGATTTAATAATCACCACCACAGTATTTACCTTACAATACAGGAAATCATAGTAAACCTGGATCAAGATGATCGATCGGAATTTTATTAATATTTTTACCGATCTCCTAGTCGTAATAACCCATCAAATCAATTAATTGTTTTTTTGACTTGAGCGGGATTTGAACCCATGACCACAGTATTTGTAGCCACGCGTCTTTTCCCCTGAGCTATTACGCTATTACATTAAACTATTTACAAAAAAAAATACAGCTATTTAGTTTTTGCACCAAAATTTATTCATTTATTAAGATAATATGATATTGCAATAGCGAAAACCAAATATTACTTTTATCACTTTTTGTAAAGTGTCAATTTTTGTCAATTGTCAAAGAGATCCAAAAATTTACAGAATGTACCTCGATTATCTAAGCAAAATAATAAATATAAGATGTGATGTTTTATAGTATCTGGGATAAATTATAATTCTTTTACAAATACAATTATTATAATATCAATCAAAATAAAATGTATAATAGTTTTAGGAAATTAAAATTCATACTTATTGAATTGAATATTTTGTTTCAAATCGCCAATTATTACAGCCAGCTCTGCTAAGAAAAAAATGTACATATAATAAAATTAAATACATCGGGATGAAGAAGCTCTTTCTTCATTTACTAATTAATTGATCACTCGACTCTACTATTAGTGACGTTAAATTGAATTCCACCTATTTTGGTCTATATTAACAGTTGTTTTGTTTTGCATATTTTATTTATATTAAAGCTCTATTTGTCTTATGCTTGTATTGTCGTTCTTTTGAAATCTGAGAGTCGCAGTGACTGGGGACTAAGAAAAACTAGTGTATTGATTTGAAGGTACGTCTGGAAAGATTTTCTTTTGTGAAGTATATATTCTGGATATGTTGGAGGTCAGAGACTTTCCACTATTCAATAGATGTAGTCCATTGGGAATGTACGTCACGAGTGTCAAAACGGCAAAGAATGTCTTACACACTCCATCTCTATTCAAAAAAACATTATTATTATTCAGAAGAAAGATGTTATTATATATGTATATTTTACATATTGTAATTTATCAGAATATTTATCTCATATTCAAATTAAATATTCCTTCGGTTTCAAGTCACAAAAATATTTTACAAGGTTCAGAAATAACACAAGCTCTGATTCAATTTACGCTATTGCTCGTGAAATTCATATTTCTATATATGCTGTGTTTCCAATAATAAATATTAATCTTTTTGGAAATCAATTTCAACATTATATTTATAAGCTCAAATATTTTTTAATATTTTTTATTACTCCTTATAAATTATACCTTTTTTCATATATTTGTAAAGAAACTCTCTCAAGGGCGAGATAACATTTAAAATTATAATATCATATTATACTACGATATCTCCAATCACAGCCGTTTGTAGTAAAATATGTGATATTTTCTTTATAAACATAACGAACAAATTGATTTGGATAAAATAAATGTTGGAATTCTGTTATAAGCAACGTGCTGCGTTTTCACTTCTTGTTTAATGAACGTGTTGTGTTTAATGAGGTTTTCGTTCAATTTAGATTTGTATTTTTTAACAAAAAAAGACATGATGTTCATATGCAAATACCGCGTTATATAGGAGGTAATAACTGTGATGATTTTGTAGTAAGATAGTATAAAGCAGATAGCTGTAATATATGATAATGTAGTGACGGTCAGATAGTAAACCCTTTGCACATATTAGAAGATTAGGATGTGAAACACTAAGACTAGAACAATGCATAGAATAGCTAGATACATATCGTGGGTGAACTAACATTGTCTTTGCCGTGTTTAATCAGACCAAACACACCATTATCCGATATCCATTTCTTGTATGTCAGCCCATATTCGTGAGTTTTCTGTGAAATCGCGTGTCGGTGAAAGCCACCCCCAATAATGGAGGCTGAAGAGACTTCATCCCTTTATTTGAACAGCACTGGCACTAATCTTAATGGATTTAAATACCTTCCAAAGATGATCATATTATAATCCACATAGATCGCAAAGCCTTTCCCTTTAAATATTCTGCATTTCTGAGTTTATCGTGTGAAATTACTTTACTTAAAATTCCATCCTTCCGACGTACATTTCAATTTGGATCAAACCTCCTCTAATATCGATACTAACTACATTTCTGATCGTAAACACGTTAGACATGGGAAATTATAAGACTTTGTAATGGAAATACGAAAGGGATTATAAAAATTATGAATATATTTTTCTAATAAATAAATTGCAATCTTGCAATAAATATTAGAAAATCCCGTCCATAGGTTACAATTTATATATACCATATAGAGATCAATTCCATAGTCAAAAAGATTAAAACGAAAGTTTTAATCTTTTTGTAGAAATCTATAGAAAAGTAGTTTATAGAAAAAATCAGGAACATTGATGTATTTATTTGAGAAAACAGTATTTGAAAGTGAACAATATTCTGACTTTAATTATATTAGATTGCCTCTAACTTTTTGTGGATTCTTTTTGGGACGTAAACTATATGTTCAGGATAAATTTACGTCAATAATTTGTAGGTGAAACACAAAAAAATATCTTTATCTACTGTTGAAAGATATTTGTTTATGTATCAAAATGTATCATTAAGTTATACATATTTTAGTTTTATTTAATTTTTAACAATTATATTTTATATGTAATAATTTTTATAAACACAGGAAATCTTGTCAGTAAATATACGATTATGTAAAATAAATGGGTTATTTAAATTATATATAGTGTGGGTGATAAAAGTAGTAAACATAAGCCTGATAAGGTTTATAAAGGTGTGTCTTGGTTGTTGATGAAGATACCTTAGGATTCCTTAATTAAGACCCTGCAAACCATTTTCAGCATCACATACAAGTTACTTTATCCCAAACGACCCACTAATTACATTCATTTAAAACAATTTATTCAAAATAAATTTGCTTACCTTATTATATGTACATATCTCCAGTGTGATAATTTTTAATAAAAATTAATTTCTTAATTAATTAATTAATAGTCAATTTTAAATTTAAAAAAAAACAATAGTCTGTTTGAAATTTGTGCATGATTAAAGTAATTGGATAGAAAAAATATTTTCATTCCTTCAAAATACTGCATATCGATTGCAAATAACAAATTGTATCCTCAATCGCCCGCAACAAATGGGCAAAGCGTATTTTGTTTCATGCAAAATATTGCAATTCGTTTTGACATTTCAATGAATATCAAATCAAAAGCGTTTAGTGTTATTCATATTTTAATAAATACGATAATATCTACTGCATATTTCAATTTATAATATTCATAAGCAGTTTAGAAATGCATATGACAATTTGATTCAATTTGTGCGAGTTGCGCATTTTAGTATTTTATCATAATGGGAATATGTCTTTTAAATATTTTTTATATTTTTAGCAAAATTTTTAGATTTGAGGCTTATCACCGTATAGATCTTAAAATGTACAGGTACTAAAAATTTCAGGTGGAATATATAATTATAATTAAGAAAATATTATAATCAAGCTTATATTTTCATAACCAATTTTATTATCAGTGTTTGTCATTTCCTCTTTTTAATTAAAAATTTATTAAAAATTTATTTGGGCCATTGAGATTAATGCTTTAATCAAAATTATTTATTACTCCGTCAAAATCACACATACAAATTTCTACCGAACTTATCTTTTCTTGTGGTTGTTTTTTTTGTTGTTGTAAAAGCAGCTTTAAACGGGTATTTAAAGTATATAAATTAATAAAATAATAAAATTTTACTTAAAATTTTTGGGAATACTGTGAAAACCAGTTTATATGATAATACTATTTTTTATATTAAATAGAGTGAAAATGGAAATGTAATATATTTTTTAGACAATCAACCATAGTTTTTTGTTTAAATTATGAATGACAAATCAATCGAAAATAAAATAATATAATTATCTAATATGTATGGTATAACCACAATACATATACTTAAAAATGTTGTTTATTTTGTATGTGTAAATATATATTTATTAGTGTTGATACTTCCCTATTGTTTTGGCGAAATGAGGTGGCCGACAAGGGACGTTGGTGTTTTTGGCGGTCGTTGAATAAACACAGCCTTATATGTACACACCCTCAAACCACCCCACAAAATACAGGGTGGAACTCAAACTGAATTTAGAGACGTTTACACCTGGAACACGCCTACAGTATCTGGCCAAGCAAAAAACATCCCCATGCACCCTCTTTTCAAAGACATTATCACATCATAAACATGCGCGACACACAATCGAGATACTCTTTTTGTGTCCTCTTTATTTCCGACACTCTTTTGTGAACCAGAAATTATATGAAAATAAACGCATCGTGATCCTGTTTAAATTATCACTCCTCCTCGTTTGTTTTATTGCCGAATTTCATTTCGTCCCTTTGTGATGAATTTTCTTTTATACGTTTGAGATGTGCCTCACACCATTCAGTGCTGAAAAAAAGCTTTTATCAAAATGTTCTTTTACAATAATTGTATTTTCAAACATGACAGGCGAGATCGATTCTTTGAAATGAATAAAAATCAGGAGATGCTCTTATCAAACGCTTTGTAGTAACTTTTAATTTTAATAAAATTAGACATTTAATTAAAACAATATTTTGAATTCATTATACATCTTAAGAATTAGACCCGACTGTACAGAAATTATAAATCTTAAAATCTTTTTTTAATAATCAGAGTTCGTAGTTTCTTAAAATTTGATACTATATGAGACACAAAACACATTTAAAAGATATGATATTTCGGTTTATTTAAAAATGGGTAAAGCAGTTACTTATTAATCTGCTATATTTTCCTTCATCGTTTTCAACTTAATATAATAAAAAAAAAATAGTTACTTATGCACTGTAGTAATTATTCAATTTATTTAAATCAAAGTACGCTTATATACATGTTTGTTTTATATTTGAATTTAAAATAATAAAAAAAACAATGGTGTATACAGAGTAAACTTTTAATCAGTGACAATATTTTAAAAGAAATATCGCGAAAATATTTATATGAAAATATTTTAAAAAAATAATCAATGTTTACGTTACCTATTACTTTTTAATACCAACCATAATATTTTTTTCCGCTTATAAGAATAAGCTATTTCTCATATTAATTCGATATAAAAATGACTTACAAACTGTGGATGTTAGTTTTTTCTAATATTTTCGCAATACCCACTTAACATTATTCTCACAGTTAAAATTCCATCCTGTACACAAAATTTCAAATCTTATTCGTTTGCCTGATAATCTCCCAATTAAACATTATTGGATCTGAAATTATTTGTATAAGTAAAACGCGTGTACGTTATTAAAATAAATATCGTTTCATATGCCCAGAGTTAATTTGGTCAAATTCCCCCGGGACCATTATGAGGCGAATATGTATGGTGCTTTTATAAATATACAAATTAGAACAAACATGTAATATGTATTTGGTATATGTAATTAGAACGGTGCGGTTTTGGTCCGATAATTCCTATTTATATTGCCTACTTTCAATTAGCCTTAGGCCTTTTGACCCTTACCTCTGGAACTTCCTACTAAATTACGATATCTAACCATATATCGATTTGGATATAATATATTATTTATATTATTAAAATGTATATTTTCCATTTGACATTTTTTTAAATATTTATCATTCAAGATGGAAGAGTCATACTAACACTTAAATGTTTAAAATTCCTAGAAGGTCCTTGAAATCTTACTAATTCATTTTATGCAGTCCAATAGGATCAGAGTGTAGTCAAAGGATCAATTCAGAATAACCAACAAAGTCAGTGTGAGGTTTTAGTTTGAATTTTGATGGTGTTGGATGAGGTTCCATTGGTTATTTATAGTGAATGCGGTATAAACTATTTCATACATCATTAGTCAAACTTTAGCCAAGTAATTACTGAGAAACCAGCCAAGTATATTGTCTTTTCAGCATTGAACTATACTTTAAGTTCAGATATCTTAGACTATCATAACATGAGAGTAAACATCTCCCGCTTAGAATCCATCCTTGAGTTTCTAACATCAATATACAGTTTATTTAAATCATTTATTCATATATTTAAAATTCAATACGAAAAATGCTGAACAATATATTTCACAAAATGGTAGGAAAATTGCGTCGGTCGTGAAAAAACACAATCTCTTGAAAATAAACGTGCGTATTTTCTGTGAAAACGAATGCCTCTTAATGAAAATTCAAAACGCAAAGCCTGAAATTGGGGTGGGTCTTGTTGAGGCTTTAACATTAGCAAAGCACCTGAAAGTCTGCTTATTTTATGTATTGGGAAATTTATTACACTCTCTTGGCTTAGCATACTTTTCAACGTTTCATAAATAATTATCATCCCCCAAGAAACATCCCCTTATCAGCCTGGTCTAGTAGCGACTAATTATCAAATGCACTCAACCAAAAAAAGATCTTTTAAACCCTAAGGTTAGAAACTAATTTCTAAAAAAATTGACACAGTTCACATAATTTGTAACCACTTTTTAAAATTTATTGCAAGCTTTTTTTCGATTTAAAGTAAACTAAATAAATTACGTATTAGGATAGTTTCTTTCGTCATAGTTTTAAGTAGTTATTAATGATAAAATATTTTTTGCATTTGCGGTGTATTTATTTACATTTCAAGGACATAAACGCTCATTTATATTTTATTCCTTCAGGTTTTTTTTAATTATATGAACCATAAAACAAGAGTACATTTATGAACATCCATGGTTAAATTTGACCTGTAATAGTTTTGAAATAATTAAAAAGTATGCATATTTTTTAAATATGTAAATGAATAATTTTACTATCTTCTATAGCTTTCTGGTACATTAAGATTCATGTTATTATATTGTATTTTTTTAATTGATAGTCTACTTAACACCTCAGTTCTTAAAAAAATTATTACTTTTAATATGCTTCTAAGAATATTTGAAATATCATGCTTTATTAGATCAAAAAATCGAGAAGCAAAAAATGCAGACATTTAATAATATACATATGTATATGGTGTATACATTTAAAGGCGTTTAAATAAAAACAAACAATTTATTGTCAGTTGAATACTTTTGAAAGCAACCCAATAAAATGTATTTAATTGGAATTGTTAAAACGTCCGTTTTATAATTTCCCAACAGGATGTCTAATTAGACAAATGTTTGGTGTTCGTATATGTGGAATAAAATATACAATTGTTGTTCTGCGTTTTAATATAATACGCTCCTGAAATATTAACCGGGTGGAATACAAAAGCTTTCCTTTCAGCGTTTTTCAACCGAGCTAATTGTATCAGTACGGCCTTCATTCTGTTGAATTATTTCAACATATTTGACTAATTATGTGGAACCATTGTATTGTATGTTCTTGTTGCATTGAATCATTCATCGCTGATGTTATATTAACGAGGCCTGAAAGTGAACCGACTAATTGTGCTGAATAATTTATGGCGATTCTCTTATTCCTCTCGACACCTGAATGTTTCAGGACTTCACAACAAAGTATCTCCTGGACGATATATATGTTTGTATTTTAGTATTCAATCGAATGGAATTCCTGTAACAAACAATATTCAAATATTTTTAATACCATCTGGTATTTTCATAGTATCTACATAGAAATAATTATTTATTTTTTAAGTAGATGCCCTTTGAAGGTTTTATATAAAAGGTTTATGGTTTTCGTATATTGAAAAACGAAAATATTATTATTATTGTATAGGCTTATAAGTCAAAATTAACGACACACATTCTCCAGGACTGGAGAAATTATAGAATTGAGTATTTTCTCAAATAAAATGTATAACAATTATGCCACTGTTTCGTATATCATTAGTTTAAATATAATAATATTAAAGCACTAAAAATAAAAAGTAAATTTTATTCCCTACAATTTTTGACTGGTGACGTATATTATACGTGATTTTTAAGACTTTTTTTGACAACTTTTCAAACATTAAAATAAATACATTTTATTACAGCCTTTTCATCACAGGGATTATCACTATTGAATGTTTAAGTGACTGCACTATCCAGGAAATCAGAAAAAGAAGATCCTGGATCAAGGGGAGTAATTGGCTTTTTATTAATATTATTATCAGGCTTCATGTGGCATAAAAAGTCAAAGTAATTTCATGTTTTCGATTCCAGCAGACATTTTGATGTGAAAATTTTAAATTCACCATCAATTACAATTCGTTTTTAATGAAAATATCTTTAACTTCCCTCTGTCTCGTGTTATCTTATATGTATAATTATAATCTATTTTGATAACTAACAAAAAGTCCAATTTTATACGAAATCGACTTGAGATTAGTAATGAGTATTTCAAATGTAATATGATTTTTGTATTTAGTAATCACACACAATGCCGAGTATGGCAAATATGGCACGTACTTCATGGCAGCTGCCTCATATTTTCTACTTGTTTGTTCTCTTTACGTTTTGTTTCAAACCAACAACCACCTTTATAAAGGGCCCTATTCATAACAATCCTTTTTGGATGAAATTTGGATGAAAAAAATACCCGGCTCTTTCAACTATGAATGAGAGCATTGTATTCTGATAGGTGCATTTTTATATTGTCTGTGTAATACAAACGATCGTTGAATATTTTTTTTTGATTTTTGAATAATATTAAATTTGAGAAAAATTAAATGAATATGACCTTAGTGAGCATCCATTGTAAATGCGGCTTAATCACGCACACGTTAAAAGATAAGGGTCCAAAGAGTACAGTTCTAAAACTAACACAACATGTTCACATATTTTAGAAACATGCGACCCCAACCAAGAGACCTTTTTGAACCCACCCTTGAGTAATTACACCCTTTACTAATGAATAACGGTTACCTATTAAACGGTTCTTCTTGTATCTATTATATTTTATCAGACACTTTAAGGTAACAATGTAACATTTTATTCAAATATATTAATACATCATTTCTCTAGTAACATAACAATCAACTCATTATACTCAACTCAATGAATTATAAAAATGAAGTTATCTTTTACTATATATTTTTATTCAGACCTTATGAAAAAATTGGATGTTTTCCATTCAAATTCACTCCAAATATGTTTTGCAGAGCCTTACAAATAAACTGCTAGGTTACTTGGAAATTGTTTTAATTATTTCTATAAATACTATGTCACCTTTAAAAAAACAGCTACTCTTTGTTTATTATATTTGTAGAGCAAACGTTAAAATTAAGACATGCTCAGAGGCGAGTTGCTTTGTTCAGATGTAAAAAGTACACAAAACTTACATATTTTTGCTGTAAGTCAATAATAAACAAAGAGTAGAACATCAATTTTATTAAAACTCATACAGTAGAAAATTACTATTTAATAAATTAATAATAAGACTTGACATTTCGCTTTTTGAAATTCACCATAAAATCTCTCGTTACTTAAATCACAAAGCAGGCAATTTATCAAGACCGGAATAAATTTCTCAGTAGAGAGGTATTCAAAAATTATATACACTAGTTCATAAAGTGATTGTAAATCTTTCATTGACTAGAGGTTGTTAAAACTTTGAACCGAATCTGGTTAGTTTTATTCTGAATAAAAGCTTATTACAAAGGCTTCTGCCCTTTCCTACTCACTTCAATTCCAAATACAATCATTATGAATCTGAGACGATCTTGTTCAAAATTCAATTTATTTTCGAGATTTTTGCGGAAACAAGACGAAAATAATCTGAGCTTATGGACGTATATATATTTTATTGTTATGATTTAAACACGCTCCTTTTAGAAGATGAATTATTATAAAAATATAAACGATATAAAAAATATACATATATTGATAAATGATTTATTTGCTCTCGGGTAGATTCGTTGATTTCTATTTTTTGGAAGAGATCCAAGTAACTAGTAATGTCATGTTAAAGGTCATTTGAAATTCGACCTTGTGAAAATGAAATATGTCAAAGCCTTTGAAAAAATATCACATGCGAATGAACTGGATTAACTTTGACTGCGGTATTTCAAAGCCATAGAAGCGTGATGAATTTCAAAAAATAAAGGATTATCCTTGCGTCAGTTTTGAAGAAGGCTGCATCGAAAGGCTTTTATTGCACCAGGACATAAATCATAAAACGTTTGCAACCAATCCTGGGTCAAAGATCAATCGATGAATAATCCATGAAAACCTCACGTCTGGTTTTCCTTCACATGTTTTTAAAAAGAAATATTACTCTACAAAATCACATATTAAAGCGTTTAAGCTTTGAAAAATTCATGCGATTTATTTCATTGTGTATTTTTATATGATTTATCTGTAGCTATTTAAGCCATCAAAATGGTATACCTAAATATTTTTAATAAAAAAAATATACTTTTCACTAGACTCATTCTTCATGCATCTTTCTCTTCAAAGACCTGAAATTTTACACGCATATAAATTGAATTATAATAAGGAAATCCCCCGCTCGCTATACTGAAGAAGGTTACTACATTAAAATAATTCTATCTCGTAATGCGTGTAGAACTGATAAAATTTAATAAAGTATTTTTTTAAATATTATTGATGTTTATGTGTTCATTTTGCCATAGGAATACAATTAGAAAAGCATATAATTGCCATCTAGGATTTTGTATGCCAAGTGAGTAAGTCGAGTGAATCTTGTGTAAGTGTGAAAACTTTGTTAGAGAATTTTGTTGGCTTTACAAAAGGTCGTGAATCCTTCTCTCTATGAAAATTTATCGCGGAATCTGTGTAGCCAAATAATTAGCGAATGAATTATTTTATGTCATTATTTTT
This sequence comes from Agraylea sexmaculata, assembly GCA_022606485.1. Classification (NCBI taxonomy): domain Eukaryota; kingdom Metazoa; phylum Arthropoda; class Insecta; order Trichoptera; family Hydroptilidae; genus Agraylea; species Agraylea sexmaculata. The sequence continues at coordinate 89,565 of JAGTTH010006675.1, read as the reverse complement.
TCTCAAAAAAAAAAAGTTTTCATCGCGATTATAAAAAATGATCACTCACATCATATATTATGAATTACTCAAAAATTGTCCTGCAAGCTCACACTAAATAAATATTGGAGTAGTATTGTGAATCGACATGGCAGAAAGCTTAGTTGAAGTAAAAAAAACGAAGTAAGCGTTTGCACTGAAAATGGATCGGTGGTGAGGAAAATTCCCCATACATTTCCCATGTCATCGCCTTAAGACGTGCTGATAAAATGCCTCCACCATCACAACTTCCTTTTCATCGGGTAATATTTCTCTATTTTATCGAACAACAATAAAATATATCTAAGGTACTTATGAATAAAAATAACAGTTTTAATATTTTTTAAATTATGAGAGACTAATAATTCTCATTCTTTCTGTTTTTCTTGAATTAACTGAGAATATTTTAGGGGGTTGTAGGGGTATTGCAAAAATTAATATTAATAGTGCTTCTGGGATCGAGTTTTAACCACTACCTTGGAATCATCTTTTTCTGTGAAATACTCAGTATTGACTTTTGTGTGTGTATTGTGTTAAATACGTAATTAATATTTTCAATTATTATTTAATTTTTAATTAATAATCAAAATATTTAAAAAATCACTTATATTTGCGATTACCTACCACCCCTTAAAACATTTTCACTTATTTCAAGTCGACCCTATTTATATTTTCAATTTTAATTACGTCATTCCTTTAAACACTTTTATGAAAATTAAAAAAACTCCTTTATTCTCAAAAACAACCAATTAGCAAGAAACTAATCAAGATTATTGTTTATTAAAACATTTGTACCTTCAATTAAAAATCAAATTTGAATAGACCACTCTTCTGAATACAAAATTATTTTGGGTTTATTTAAAAAAAAATCTGGGATTAACATTTTAATCAGTTTTTTTGTACGACTGGCGACCAAAGTGGGATAAACAAGGGCTAGGTACCCAACTAAACTAAGATTCTTTTGAGTAAATTTCAGCCATCTACTCTGTCGTATAACAATAAGCTTGAAAGTGATCTCCTCCCGTGTCTCTTTCTATTTGCCAGTCAATATGACAACAAGTTTCTGGACAGACATTTCAAGAGATACGACTACATTTTCACAGCGCAACGGCTTCCGGCTAAAAGCTTTGTTTTCTTCAACAATTGCCTTAACATTTCCAAACAACTTTTGCCTTGTATTTAATTCAAATAAATATACCCTTCAAGTATATATGTATAACAGGTAAATATAGTATTATACTGAATGATATTTTTACTCATTGTGTCTGAAAATTATCAAGTAGGTGGTATCATGTATTAACGGTAACAGCCTCCATTGCGAGGTTATCGCCTTAATTGTTCCACCCTCACACCAACTCCCTTTCATTCCTTAAAACCCACTTCATATCGTACATTCATTCACTCTAAAAACACTTTTTAATTCTCATATTAAATATGTGTAGTTTTTCAAGTATGTATTATTATCCTGTGGCACGTGTATACTAAAAATGGATACGAATTATTGCCATTGTATCACATTTTTATGAACCGGATAATCTCAGTATAATCCCGACTCGGGTGGATTTATATTTATTCGGTATTTATATATATATATATATATATATATATATATATATATATATATATATATATATATATATATATATATATATATTAGGCATAAAGGCAAGCACCAAAAGTTTCGTGTGTCAGCCGCTTGGAGCGCTGCTTCTACCGCCTAGCCGTCTAGCTGATTCAAATTCTATTGCGTGTACATATACTTGTGACCGACATATTCGAATGTACGACATAATATTGCATGGCGCTTTTATAGATAAAAGTTTAGTGCACTTTATATATACAGGATTTGTTCACTAATCAGAGACAAAATCAGTACTAATACATTGAAACAACGCTGCCTGTATTTATATAACAATAATTCAGACATGAGTGATTTATACTATACATGTTATAACAGTTTAAATTGCGGAAAATTAAAGTAACCGTAGGTTTAGATCAAGATGATTGATTGTGGTTTTATTATTTTTTATATTGGAACTCCTCTGTTCTTGTAACCATAAACTAGTATATTTTCTTATGTAAAAAAAGTTAAATATAATAAAAAAGGAAATATTACTGGACTATTTAAAAAAATAACTGTACTTAGCATTCCCAATTATTTTATGAGTAGGCCATTTTTTTAAGTGGTTTTGATTGATAATTCTTTTCATATTTATTTATTTATTATTATTAATAGAACACAGTCGTCTGGAATACCAGAGAACCAACATCTCTGATGGAGCTTTTTTGAGAGGGTTTTTTATACACAACAACGTGTTAATTGTCTGTTGGTGATCTTAACTATTACTAGTTACACAGGTCACCGACAGAGCGGCTCTACATATTATTCCGAAAGTGTCCTACCTAGTCGTACATTAATATCATAAAAAAACAGCCTCGAACATCAAAAATCGAGTTGAATATTAACCTTATTATGAAAATCGACTGTTGTGTTCGTAATGCTAATGTTAAATTTAAAAATAATGTTAGTGGTTAAGAGTCGTCTTTGACACCAGGCAACTCATATATTTGTATTAAAGAACCAAACTTATACACAATAATAATGATTGAATAGACAATATGTTTTGTGTGAACGAGTCTGTGGTATTGCCAAGTGCCTAGTAATAAAGACGGAGCTGCGTTATTTCAAATAACTGCCGAGCAAATTGCACAGATTTTATCACATGGACCAAGTCTTTCCCTCACACACATTGTCCTCTTCTATAGAATAAAACTTATATTCATTAAAGTCATAATCCTTATTTGTGAATATTATACCTTCATACGAGATTTGTCAATAATTTAAATGCGTGTGCGTAAACAGCATATAGTTGATTTGTTATATATTTAGTGAGAATACGAAAACATTGTGGGGATTAGAATGAAGAGGGGCGTGCAGAAGAGTCCGCTTATTGGGAAACTTGGAAGAGCTTCACCAGCACAAAAGTTCAAGGCGACATACTGGATTCAGCTCAGGATACAAGGACTATAGATAAACATGAACAAAGTCCTGAAATTAGGCTGGACATCTGATGAATTCAGCAACATGCCGAAAACTAATAACATACTACCTTTAAATTCAAACTCCTTGCTACGCCCGTTTAGTTGAAAACTCGCCTCAACCTTAATAGTGGCTAAAAATAACTAGTGATTAAAATTATTCTGAGTTTACACGTATCAGATAAAGAATGATTTTCATACACTTTATATGTTATTACTTTTTCGTTTAAGAAATATTGTTATAAAGTTTTGCTAGCACCTATCGATTTTATGCCGATATCGCGTGAAATGTGACAATAAGCTGTAGTCGTAATACTTTTTCCGTGGTTTTCCATAAACAAAAATATGAGAAAATTATGAGAGACGACTTGGCCTGAAAATGAAAAATTCTGAATGGAGAAAAACGACCCAAGCTATACGAAACCGACAAACACCCGTCATAGCAATTAAACCAACTATAAAATAGGTACTAATACTATGAATAAAACGTTTTCAACATTTTTTATTCAACCTCATGTAAATGAAGAAGTCAACTTTAAATATTATTTTTCTGGAAAACTATTCAAATATATTCTTAGTCTTAAATTGCTTGAACACCGATAAATGGAAAAACAACAACATGGTGCTTCATTTTTATAGAATAATAACTTAATTTTTGAAACGATTATTACCTGAATAGGGCAAAGAATCCATACTTACTTTTACTGTCTAAATATGCCTTCATTTTGGTTTTCCATTAGTACGCAAAACAAATAGAAAGCAGTAAAATAGTAATAATTATATGTAAATTTGAAAACAATGAATATTCAAATAGTGTATTTTTTGTGTTATAAATTGTAATATTTCTCTTCTACATCCGATGGAATTTGGAAAAATAATTATGACATTTTTTATTTTACTTTAATAAAATTAATAATTAAATAAAATTTATAATTTCAACATTTATTTTCATTTGTGCGGATTTTAATCGCGTCGTTTAGTTATTATATAATATTTACTCAAGTATGAAATCAGTTATCGATTGTAAGTTTATATAGGTAGATATCTATAAAACCTCGTTAATATGAAGAGATATTTACTTTAAAAACCTTGTTGATAAAAAAAGAGGAATTCGACTATGTAGAGGTGGTATACAAATAATTTACTTTGTATCCCATCAAATCTGAAAAGAAGGAAGGAAAAATCAAAGTTTATAGAGGTCAACCGAAAGTTTCGTCTCGGCTTCATTTTTTTAAATCCTCAGATAATGATGTGCTATTCAAAAGGAGACTTCTTATATAAATACATTTCAGCTCACCCTGCCAAACGGCCGGTTTGTATCCTTTTCTCGTTTATTTTAACACATTTTCGATATAACGTGCGTATTAAGCCAAGCTACATTTGTTGAGTTTGTATAGAAAGTTTTGGAAAAGCCTCTTGCGACAAAGTGACCTAGGTTTCTCGTATAAAAGACCATCTCTTTGGCCTTATTGGTGGCAGTGGCTAAGAATACGGTGTCAGTAGAAGCCTTCCTAAAGATCCCCGTCTATTAGGGTTCGACATACCCCTTCTATATAAAGCACGCATCGTAGACCCAATTACACTACCGACCATGTTACTACCCTTTCTGCACAAAATTTCACCCCTAATATCACAAATTTATTTGCCCCTATTAAAGTGTCAAGAATGAATGGCCCAACGTTGCCAAAATCGCGTCGTCCATAAGCTTTTTACAAATTAAATTTGCAAGCGCCTAAAATGCGGCCAAACAAGTACTAAACTGATAATACGCTGACTCGATATACACTACAAAATAAATATTTGAAATTAATTTAATTTTATCGCTACAATTACTTTCAACTTTTCAGTACTTTGTTATCATCTTATTTTTATGCTGCCCATAAAACTTTTATTAATATGTACACAATCATCTAAAGCTTGTCCAAGAAACGCTTTACTAGAATTATTTTTTAATATAATGGATGACCTATATTATAGCTACATAGAAATTCCGACAATCCAGGAAACCTATTTTGAGATAATTTTTCTAGATTTTATTAATATTATTCATGATCAACTTCAATAGCCAATAAAACTCGTATCTATTTTTTACAGAATTCGACCGCACGAGAGAAGGAGATTTACTCACTACAATTTATTTTACTTTTTATTAGATTTCGACAAAAAAAAATATCGATTTAGGTAACCAGTAAGTAGAATATATAAAAAGCAATACCTACAAAGTGAAGTAAAAATCTTTTATATACAATATTTATTCGCATTTCACCCCATCCAATCAATGGCTTATAATCGAAATATTGAATGTGACTCTTTGAGGTGATCGTACATGTTTCCTTCTGTGCAAATAAGCGATAAAATAAATTGAAAGGGGGTAAGGTTTAATTATTGATTACACGTGTTGTATGTTTTTGGTGGTGAACACGCAAAAGCCGTATCTAATAAAATAATTGACTAGACAAAGCCTTTGAGGCGGCTGGGTGTTAATTTCATTAGTTTGGTTCTGAGGTCAACCCACCAACTACTACTATCAGTACATATTACTATAATAGTATCACTAGATATCATTCACAAGAAGAATTCAAAGGTAAGCTTTTCCCTCAGACCAAATATATCCAATTGACAATATATATCCTAACCCTTAACTCATTTATCCTATTGGATAGTATTTATACAATTTAGTTTCACTATTTGCCATTTAGCTTTCTAATCTTCGATTGCTTAGAATCAATTTCTCACTCGTTAAAAGTGGATATAGAGAAAATACCGATAAATATAATAATATACTGTGTACATATGTACACATAGAATGGACTTTTTATTCGTAAAAATATTTTAATAATTTTAATTGATATTAGTTTAATTATTTTCAAAAATTTATCATGTTTCTCAATTAAATTTTAAAGAATTTTTTTCGATGTAATTTCCACATTTTTTTTATTTTGAGATGCCAGAGTATATAGTTTTTTGTCGATGTTACATCAAATAAATTTATATATATATATCGTGACGCCTTCCCTATTGACGGGAGTCCCTTTATAAGGGGTTGGCCAGGCCACCTTGGCCTTTACGGGAGAATATATAGTAGAGATGGTTTCCCAGGCCACCACACAGCAATGAGTACTTAAGATCTAGTTTGCTAAGCTAGATCTACCAAGTGACTCCGGTGCCGTGAATCGAACCCGGGAGTCTTCACTCACGAATCCGTTACACTAACCACTGGGCCACAAGGCGGCTCTCTCAAATAAATTTCTTAAATTATGTTATTCCACCTCTCCTTAAATTATTCTTAGTAATCAAAAGTCGCCCTTGTATAATATGAGGCATTATACGAATGTCAGTTTTATATAAATATGACATGTGATAGTTGACTACTCAGCCACAGTTATGTGTGGCATTTTTCACGGGATTGTGGTTCCGGTTTTTTTTATTGTTTGCTAGTGTTTTCAGCTTAGTTTCATAAAAGAGAAGTGATGACTCCACACTAACAAACACTCTCAATTTTTCACACCGAATAAATCCTAAAGGTCTATCAATACACGTCGCTGGGGGCTACAACCCCCACAATCGACCCACCCCTGAATAACCACCCCATCCTTTGGGAGGCCATTCTCTTCATTTGTCTCAATAGTCTTTCAATGCGAACACTATACGGACAAAAAGTAGTCGAAGAATTATTTCAAAAAAATATCGTATTTCAATATAAAGTTTTTAAATAATCATAGTGCTTGCCCATCCAATATCAATAACTTACTCTTATCTATATTCCTATCGGTGTCCATTAAGTCCATGGATGTGGATAGTATTAGAATAAATCAATTATGTTGTGAAAATTGCAGACCCTAAAAATATCAAAGGTATATTATCAAAATGAAAGTCATATTTCATAGTTTTGAGATAATGGCGAATTAGTGAAAAAAAGTCACAGTCTTAACATAAATATAAATTTATGGTATATATTTGAATAATTTAAAGTATTGTATTAGTCAATGACTTCTTTTATCTTTCCAAATATAACACAATTATAAAAATACGTCTATTTTAACTACAAGAACTAAGTAACTAACAGGAACTAAAAATGTAAATTTGACTTAGTTTGTTTTGGCAGTATATAAAGTAATAAAAAAATATACAAATGCATCCCTAGCTCAAAATCGTCAAAATATGAAATTTTAGCAGTATACGCTCGATAATATATTTCATTTAAAATTCATCGTACTTGGAAGTTTCAATCTTTAAGAGTGCGAGTAGTTTTCTTCTTTTGGGTGTATTTTGAAGGGTGCACATCAATGACCAGAAGTATTTTTAAAATAATTAAGAAATTATTTTACTTCCCGCTCTTTGTATCAACGCTTCTATTTTTAATGGGTTTGACTTGAGCCAAGTGACGATTTAATGGAGTAGAGTTGGCAAATTGAAAGGGGAATGAGCGTAAATTAGGTGCTGTAGAATGTATGACGTAGAGGTCTACGAAAAATACAAGTGAAACATCTGAAGAATGACTTTGGCAAAGTAGTCTGGAATCCTTTTACATTGTCCACTATGGACCCTTCTGGACTGACAGATAAAAATCCACGCTCTAAATCTTTCCACCGTATCGTATTATATTTTATTACAAAACATACAATGTATGAAGAGGGACACGAGGAGTAATCCTAGAGAATCTGCATTTATAAGTCAAGCCAGACGGTAGCTAATTATTTTTTAAATCCCAGTCTTTGCATAATAACTAACGACTTTCAAAAAAATCCAGTAAATATGCCAGATAATTGAGTATTATAACAATGGGAATGGAACGCTGTTGTTAAGTTAGAAGGACTCGTTTCCAGGACAAATAATGTACAATGTATTTGTAATTATTACGATACATATTGAATTGACTATTGTATCTGAAGTCACTTGAATCACTCTCGATGAAAAGTGGATTAATTAGTTGGGAACTGAATATGTCTATATTATTTTACAATAGAGTTCACAAAAGGCTTTCGAAATCCCTCTAGAGTTTAGAACAATGTTTATTATCCCACTATTATTTTGATGCATCAATTAATCGTATCGATATTATAATTTTATGTTAAAATAATTAGTACTATATATTGGGGACCTTATGAATCAGATTGCATAGTTGCAGTTAATAAATATGTGTTAATAAAAAAAACCTATTATTTACATTTCTGCATTAATTGACATGGTATTAAAAACTTTATACATATTTGAACAAACTGCATTTCCAATAAAGAGTTGTTTACTCATCTTTCATTAATCATTGTATATGTTAAGTTTAAAATTTAATTTTTATACACCTGTGTGTGTCTACAATTTATTTATTTCCCCATCAAAGTACTGTGAGCATTTCTAATAGTAATAGTGAATTTTTTATTACAGTTGCAACGAAACGCGGTTCGCGGACACTTTACGAGCCGGAAAACTTTTTCCACGATAAAAGATAATAACGCTCGAACACAAAAGGTTTACGAGGCCACTCTTCAGTTTGTTACTCAACGACCCAGTCAGGGATCGTCAATTTTTTTCACCTCTGTTTGGGAGCAAAAGTTTTCACCGTGTACGTACTATCACCGCTTTTAATAGTTTACAATGTGATAAAGTTTATTAGTAAGTTGCACGAGAATATAAATATCCCAATTTATTTTGAAAAATATTTATATATGAGTATTCTCAGAACAATATGCCCAGTGTAATATAAAACAATTACTCTGAAAATTTGCTTTGCCGCTTTGTATTCTCGACGCATTCAAAGTACATGAATTACTTAAAAACACACAATCACTACTTGTTTGAAGTGATACTGTGTACTGTACAGAATTTTATATTATAGCACAGCTAAACCAATTCAGTCTCTATAAGATAGAATAAATAACCCACAGGAATAATTTGCATATAAATAAAACCTAGTATTCTATTATCTCAATCTGTTTAAACTTCATGAAGCATGATAACTACTTGAAGTATTTGTATATTCACTTGAATAACATTGACTACCACATGGATATTAAGGCTGTAATTTTCAATTACAATAATCATATATTAGTTCACAATTGTTATAGAAGCACACCTGAAGCCAAGTCTGCCATTAGCATTAGGGAAAGTTCATTAGTTCTCTCATTAGCGGGCTGTGGTTCAAAATGCACTACAAACGCGTTATATTATTATTGCAAACTAACAAATAACACGTGTAATTTTCTAACAAACTCCTATTATCCTTTATAATAGAAAATTAAACTAGACAATTATGCATAACCAGATTCAATAAATATTGCATCCACAAGTAAACTATGTATATTCCATAGATATCACAAGATATCACGTGAGTGGCCAAATGCGTGTTTGGTTCAAGTGGATCAAGTGGCCAAAAACATCAGTTACCTGGCAAACATTATACTGTAAACATCTCTCTTCATATCTTCAGTTATATTTCACAGTAAAATGGGTAAATGCATTGTTACTACATGTCATATGGACTCAAACATACACTCAAATACATCTAAGCTCAGTTTTTACCAATGACTACTTCTTTAAGATGTTTAAAATATTATTGGATTTTAATCGCCTAAGTATTGTCACAATCACTCTCAGTGGTCACTAGAAATGTGTTGAGTGAGGGAGACACACTTATGCCTTTATCGAATAGAAGAGAAGAGTGCAAAAATACACGGGATAAAGAAAATTGCACGATATATTTATATGCAATGTGATATCTAATGTTTATATCTATGCTATTTTCTTATCATCACATTACCAATTCTTATGCTTCATTTATAATTCTACACCCTAGTTTGATCTTAACATAATTTTCAAGTTTTTTGGGTTTATTCAAATAAGCTATACAATCTGCAGGCTAGATATGATTAAATTGGATATGAAATTAAATCAATTGATTAGGGTTTCGTATTAAAATTCTCGGGGTAAAGTTCTATTCTGAAATCATGCAAATTGTTCAAGTAACATGTGAAAACTTTTCGAAAATGTAAATCGGACTCTTATTAACCTTCACTGGGATATAATTGGAGCGTTTTGGGTCACACAATTTGCATAAAATCCTTCGTGTACTTTTTGGAGCAGATAAAATGTTAACAAGCAAGTGGTTTTAACAATAAGAATTGTCATTTTTATGAAGAGTAGCAGGTAACAGAACCTGATGTAGGCCTTACGTAATTGCACCTAATAATGCTAATCCCTTTAGATGGGATTCGTAGAATAGAAGTGGCAAAATTCAGCTGCATTCTGAAAATGGAACAAAATCCACTACCCACCACCTATAACCTCCCCTTTTCTAATCATCCCTTATCCTCTCACGTTTCGTCCCCTCCCCACACTTACAATGTACGCGTGCTGATAAAAACTCGATTACATCTTTATTTACATATATGTATACCTTCGATATCCTTGTTTTAACATTACAAATACACCTCAATTTAATTAAAAAATATATTCTACAATTTTCAATTGTATACACTAGTCTAACACATAATATAATATTAATTAAATAACCCATGCTAACAAAATGAATCGCTTCGGGCTCAAAATAAATTTATACACAGTCGAATTCTATATTTAAATGTTATCAATACATCAAATAATGAAGCTTATATTTTATTAATGGCTGATATTAATTTAATAATGTATTTTGCTGGTTATAATACGAAACTAAGAGAACTCACTTACCACTTGTTTAACTAGTAAGATTTAGAAGAACATTCATACTAATCTAGTGAAAGAAAGCTTTTTTGATATAAACCAACGTTATAATTTATCGATCACATACATATAACCAGTGAATAATACCTCAGGGCATAAGGCGCGTGGTTACAAATACTGTGGTCATGGGTTCAAATCCCACTCAAATCAAAAATAAATTAATTGATTTGATGGCTTATTGCGACTGGGAGATCGGAAATAATATTAATAAAATCCCGATCGCTCGCTTTTATTTTATTTTTGACACAACAAGACAATCGATCTATTTTATTAATAGTATTATTATATCTCAATTTTCAATAGATTACTTTGCAAATTCAGACTGCTTTATTTTATTTCTGCCCAATCATAATCTTATAAATTAATAGAAATACTAATTCAAATATTTATTACAATACATTAGTTAAAAATCATTAGCAACTGTGTTTTTGTGTGTATAATGATTTTTCTATATATATATATTCACTTTGGCAGATGTGTAAGTCGATGACTAGAAAAACATCCTTTATCCCTCCGCTCAGGAGCGAAGACTGTAATAAAATTATTTACAAGGCTCAGGAGAAAGTTGATCTCATCGCTGAAACATTCGTTAAAGCACACACATTGACACATAATGACACTACAGATAGTCTCATAGAACAAGCAGTTACTAAGTCAATCAGGAATCTTCACAACTATTCTGAATGTGAGATTGACGAGGTAACTCTTTCTGAAATCTCTGATATTATTCAAAACTCAAAACATAAAAAAATCACCAGGACACGACAACATTAACAACACTCTTATTAAACACTTACCACAAAAGGCTCTTGATTGTTTGGTTAAAATATTTAACTCGTGTCTTATTCTTGGATATTTTCCAGATAATTGAAAAGCAGCCAAAGTAGTCCCTATATTTAAACCTGGTAAAGACAAATCCCTTCCCAGTAGCTATCGTCCTATCAGTCTCCTCCCCTGCATGAGTAAAATCTTAGAGAAAGTCATATTAACCCGCCTGCGAAAACCTCTGGATTGCGTCATTCCTAATGAACAATTCGGATTTAGACCGGGCCATTGTACCACTTCACAACTAACAAGAATCTCACAGCATGTTAGAGGAAATTTTAATAATAAAAAAGTACGGTAAAAGTGCCAAAGCTTTTGATGTAGTCTGGTTTGATGGTATCATTCACAAACTAATTAACACTAACACTCCACCATATCTCACCAAAGTTATTCAATCTTATCTAACTAACAGAAAATTCTCAGTAGATATTAACAATGTTAAATCTGTACAGCATCCAATCCTTGCGGGAGTTCCGCAAGGAAGTATTATCGCTCCTTATCTTTTCACTCTCTTCATCCATGACATCCCTATTCCTCGTAATTGCTCCTTAGCTCTTTACGCGGATGACACCGCTATATTCACATCATCTTACAGATTAGACACAATTCGTAGACGCCTCCAAGCATCTGTAGATCTACTAACACAGTATTACTCTCGCTGGAAATTAAAACTCAACGAGAGTAAAACTGAAGCAATAATATTTACTAACAAAAGAAAGCGATCCCCCATCCCCCCTCTTAGTATCAATAACGAACAAATTCCTTGGCTCAAAGAAGTCAAGTATTTGGGAGTTATCTTAGACTCCAAGTTGAACTGGACCAAGCATGTAAAATATGCTGTGGACAAGAGCAACCTGGCTATTAACACCTTATATCCACTCATTAACAGGCGTAGTCAGCTGTCACCCAAGAATAAGCTACTTCTTTATAAATCAATTATCAGACCGATTCTCTTGTATAGATGCCCAGCTTGGTCTACTGCGGCAAAAAGTCATATTAATAAAATTCAAATTGTCCAAAACAAGTGTCTTAAGATGGCCTTAGATCTTGAACCTGGCACATTTCTTAAAGAAGTCCATGAGGACATTAAGTTAAAAATGATCAAAGCAAATATCGAAGATTTGAGTAAAAAACATTACACTAAAATGACTAACTTCCCGACTAACCCAATCATAAGACATGTAAATAAAACCAAATATGTCTCGAGGAAACGTAAGTTCATTTTACCAATGAACTTCCAAAACTGATATTATTTTTAAAAATAAAATAAAATTTCCAATAATCCACTCAACTCAAATTTGGTTTTACCTAAACAAATTGTTATTTAGTTTTTAAGCATTATATATTTTGTAACTGTTTTATTAATATTGCTTTTATCGTTGTTATTATTTATTAATCTTCAAATTTGTAAATGGGTTTTTATTTTTTTTCCATTCTTTCTATAATTAAATACTATTACTCATGTCAAATTTAAATAAAACATTCGCATGTTAGTTATAGGTAAAAATATTTATACACTCTGTAAACCTAAGACTATTTCCAAAGATGTATTGTTCTATCAATCAATGTAAAAACTTATGTTAATAATAATATATATATATAAATATATACATATATATATATATATATATATATATATTTACATACTCAGATCGAATATAAATAAATAAACATATAAAAATGGTCAATAAATTGTATTATTTTTCCGATTGGTGTAATGTCTGAAAGAAGTCACTGGTTGAGTTTATTTAAGAGTCAGTGTGAATCCAACAGTCTTCTTTATATGTGTCGACTACGCTTTCAGCCATTCGACAGCTGCTTTTTTCAGGTGTGAGCTAAAAGGTTTTACAGTTGTCGTGGGACGACGTTAGTGTGTCCAGACATCAAAGACTTTGTGTAGAACTACGATGTGGCATGCATTTGTAGAAGGAAGACCAGCTCCAATGAGGCGATTCCCTTCATACTGGTGAACTGAATTCCGCCATAATAATACAACTCGGCTGCCTTCACATTGAACTGTCGCCAAAGAGAAAACTTTCAGACTACGAACAGCAAAACCTCCCTATTTTTATATTCCACTATGAATTCGCTAAATTCCCGCATCGAGATTCGAATCGCTCGATTCGTTCCGTGCGTGCTCTTTTCTAGTGCTCTTCTCATACTACCTACCGACCTTTTTACATTTTCAAATAAAATTGCCAAAGCTCTGCACACGAAGTATCGCTTTGAGAAGATGCCTCTCAAAATTCCATTTTGGAATCAATTCATCTAAAAAATAATACGTTAGATTCATCAATGATTTTCACAACGTCCCGTAGAATATACTATACTACACATAAATAAATGCGAATGAATACTAATTTACCACAAATGCTTAAATAATTACCTACATAAATTAAGGTTACAAATTTGGATCATTAAATATTTTTAAATATGAATTTGATGTCTAAACAAATCTAAATCTTAAAGAGAAATTCATTTAACAACAAACACCACACTACTCCAAAAATAATATTAATCTATCCATTTCATGGGAAGAATTTTTTATTAGTAATTTTATCTTTCATACATTTATAATTTATTTTATGATAATAAATTAATCAATAATCGGTCACAGTCAATACTATGTATATAAATATCTACAGGGTGGAAAAACTAACTGAGAATATTTTAAGTGTGTATAAATAAGTGTGTGTAAAAATAGATGAAAACAATATTCAATATTATTAATTAGAAATAATTCAAAATACTTATATGAGTTTGAGCCACCACTAATACTGAGTAGTGAATATCGCGTATCTGTTAAATACTTTTGGGAACCAAGCAATTATTTTTAATGTTTTACTTGTTTTTAAAAAAAATAAACAAACAAATTAAATTTTAAAAAATCATTAATATTTCGTATTTTTCTTTATTTATTTTTTCGATAGATTACCACCCCCTAAAATATTATGAGTTAGTTCTCCCTGTATAAATATTTCACAAATCAAGTTTCATAAAAATCATACTCACTCTGATTCTCCCTCTCTATTAGTTAAAAATAAAACTTATTAATGTAAATACAGTGTACATCCAAAACTCTCTTACTTCATGATCAGGTTAAAGTGAAGTTTTATGTTAAATAAATATTTAAAGAAGCAAGCATATTTACCTTAACTACCGTGGTTGGTCCACACCCGATTCTTTCGTTGTATTTTAATCGATATTAGTCTTCATCTCATTCCACAAGGGTATTATGTTTATGTTATAAATATACTTTCAATACGATATATGTATTACTACGCACCATAGTTTGTCATGCGGAAATCGGCACTTGTTTTTCATAGATTGAGCTCGTTTTGGAATAAATGGTTATATAAGTGCGGCAATTCGGATGACTAAGTGATGAAAGACCAGAAGTTAAAAGGAGCTGGTTGAAATCTGGCAATGGTTTGCTGGTGAAGGCGACATGATTCAGGACCCATCTTGGCGGCAATCCAGAGACCAGTTGCCAGATCAATACCTGCCCCGCCCCATACTAATTGGAAACACTCATCATATTATTTACTATTTCAATTCAAATAAATATATTAAACTTATTAAATAGTATTTCAGATCATTTATCCATACCTTCGTATATTGAAAACATTGGAGTAACAAAAAATAAAAATAATCCTTCTACTAATCATCCGGCATACGAATACTCTGATTCTTTGAGGTTCACTTCAATTAATGAAAATTTTATTTAACGCTCGATTGAACTAATATTACTGCAAAAGTTAATTGAAATATTAAACACAGTTAAACCTCGATATAACGAAGCTCAAGGGAAATGAAAAAAAAACAATTTGTATATATCGCCTGCTCCAGCGTATAATATCGTAAGTTCAAAATAAATCTTTGTGCTCTGAAGTCTTTATGGAACTGAGCCACTTACGATATTATACGCTGGAGCAGTCGATTTGTATGTCCTTAAACTATTAACATAAAAAGATGAATACACATTACTAAAGCAAAAGCTATATTAATTATAATAAATCCAGAATATTAAGTGCGTAAATAAAGAACACAAAAAAATGATATCATCAGCTGAGGATTTGCAAGTTTAGACAGTACTATTCTTGTTATATAGCCTTGTGTTTTCTTAAATATATTATTCAAAACTTCGATATATAGAGGTCAAAAATGGGCAAGACTAACGACGAAAAATTGTTATATCGAGGTTCTACTGTATCACATTATTTATACACAAATCTATAAAAAAAAGTATATAAATATTAATGTGTGTATTATTTTCCACATTTCGGATAAGAACAAACAATTCAACTAGGACGAAAAGCCTGTTAACCTTCTTTGGTAGACCCGCATTTTCACCCTAACAATTTTCCATTGTTTTCCTTTTAGATTTTTTTCTCTCCTTTTTCTATTTTTGTCACATAATCGAGTTTGGTGTCCCGTTTCCAATTTACGATTGAAACGCGATAGAGTTGTTTTCGAAACGACTTCAATTAAACTGTCGTTGAAAATCATTTTTTCGTGGCCGCTTATCAAACACATTCCGAAGTCATTTCAGTCAATGTGAAGGAAAACAATTAACTCGGTAAAGGTTTCGTTTCAATGGTCGTTTTAACATCAGACTCTATTCCAATTAATGCTGAACGTTTGTCATCAAAGTAACTCAATATTTTTTTTAATTAACAGATATCACGTTTTGAATTATGAATATAATTTTCTATGACAAATACTAAAATCCAATTGTATGTTTCCATGAATCGATTTTGCAATTTTCACATTCCTTTCCTCATTGTCTATTTGTGCATATTTATTGATATGCGGTAACGAGGTGACAAATACAATTTCTTTGAGTAGAGACCATATATTTATAGAATGGAAGAAGCCAAGGACCCGATTGAGAAGTTGCCTTCTTTCAATGGTATAAAAGCCTCCTGTCGTCTCTACAACCCAGACTCGAAAATAATAAAATTCACTTTACACTGACAAAGGATAGAATTTTCATCTAACTCGATTTGCTTTTCATTATTTCAGCTCTTGGGTTCTTCATTTATTATTTTCTTTTTGTAAAACACAAATGTACTACTGTTTATTTGGGCCCAATAGTCACCAGTGAACAAGTCTGCCGATGCGCTTCTTTATGCATTTTATTAAAATACAAAACGCTATGAAATTAATTGAATCTGATGTTTCTCGTATTTCCAATATGAAAATGCATGCAGAATAAATAAATTTTCAATTTAAAAATAAAAATAATGCTTCTAGAATCAAATTTTAAAAACTTTTATTTATTTATCTTATCATCGGTATTGTCTCTAAAAAGCTTGATCCATTTCCACCAAATTCAATAATAATACTCAGCATCATATTTTTTCTTCAGTACATAACTTAAAGAGTATTAATATTTCGTACAGAATCCTCCTTGTCTTTGAACTTAAATAATTTTGACTATCTATTTTAATATTATTCTGTTGCTTTTCCAATACTTTATATAACTCTAATTAATATACCTGATTTTTTATTATATGTATATATTTTCCATGCCATTTTTTTATTGATGTGATATATACTTAATACTTAATCAATGTTAAAATTGATCAAATGTCTAAATTGCATCACGTTTTATGCAAGTCATTTGAAATATGGATAAACTAATGTATAAAACTTAAATATCAATACAAATAAGTCGATAACAAGTGCTTTCTGCAATTTATTTGAACGCATTATTACTTATCATGACATCTGAATTAACTAGAATACAGGTTTTTTTACTACCAACCCTAAAAAGTGAATGTTCGTAATATTGATATTTAAGAATAATAACTAACTACATGATAAATTACTAACTTAAATCATAATGCACCTTTCCACGACGAGATTGAGTCATTCATATGTTTCGAGTGTGAGTCAATTTTTCAGGCATGCATAAACGTGTTTGAATTTATGTTGACTCCTGATAGGGAAGTATAAAAATATAGATCCCGAAAAGGGAGCATTTCGTTGAGAATATATGTAAGGTTAAAACATATGGGCGAGCAGGAAAGGGGAGAGAAGCAACGTACAGTTTTATGAGCACTTCCTGGAAAAATGCATCCATCTTCACGTACACAACTGAATTGGTGTCCGACCCAAATGGAGTTCATTCCACTACCACAAATATTTAGATCTTAATATCACACAAACGTGTTTCTGGATTCAGCGTATGCGCAAAGGGTAATAAATATTTTATCAAATTTTATGTATCTCGCTTAATTTTATTCCCAAAAAAAACCCGTTGTGGATGCATCCTGAATATAAAATAACTACTCGTTCATATAGTCATGTTTCACTTCTGCTCTTTCATAATAAAAATATAATCATTTACCCTTCTAACATTGTTAACTCAATTAAAAGACATTAATTTGAAGAAGTCTATTAAATTGAGCCGCCTTGTGGCCCAGTGGTTAGTGTAACGGATTCGTGAGTGAAGACTCCCGGGTTCGATTCACGGCACCGGAGTCACTTGGTAGATCTAGCTTAGCAAACTAGATCTTAAGTACTCATTGCTGTGTGGTGGCCTGGGAAACCATCTCTACTATATTCTACCGTAAAGGCCAAGGTGGCCTGGCCAACCCCTTATAAAGGGACTCCCGTCAATAGGGAAGGCGTCACGGTATTTAATTTAAGTCTATTAAAATCATCATCATCATCATCATCATAAGCACTCCAGTTCAGTGATGAACCAAGGCTTCCCGCACCAGCATCTTCCACTTATTTCTATTGGAGGCCGCGCTCCTCCAGTTATTAATTCCTAAACTCCTAACTACCTTATAAATTCGTCCGCCCACCTTAGCCTAGGTCTACCCTGCCTTCTCTTACCCACAGGCTTGCTGGATAGTATTTCCGATACTATCCTCCTGCTCTTTAACCCAACCTAATGTTAAAGCCCTAATGAACTGCACTACGTTCACGCTCTTATATAATGAGTAAATCTCATCGTTCCGTCTGATTCTAAATAGTCCCGGTGCCTCCTGAACAGGACCCAAGATCCTCCTAAGAATCTTCCGCTCGAACCTAAGTAGCCTATCCTCCTCAGTCTTGGTAATAACCCATGTTTCTGCACCGTAGGTTAGTACTGGCCTAATTAGCATCTTATATAATTCTACCTTGGTACTTCTACTTAGATATCTTGATCTGAGCAAGCGTACTAAGCCGAAATACGCCCTATTAGCACTTTGCAGGCGAGAGTTTATGTCCTGGTTATTTCCAGCCTCCTTAGTGACCACTGCTCCCAAATATACAAAAGAGTCAACCTGCTGAAAGTGGTCATTGTCTACCTTCAGGCTACGATGTGCTACCAATTCCGAGTTGGATGTCACATGCATATACTGACTTTTTTCAACGTTTATAACTAATCCTACTGTTTTGGCGGCATCCCTTATTGCTCTA
Source organism: Agraylea sexmaculata (assembly GCA_022606485.1). Classification (NCBI taxonomy): domain Eukaryota; kingdom Metazoa; phylum Arthropoda; class Insecta; order Trichoptera; family Hydroptilidae; genus Agraylea; species Agraylea sexmaculata. The sequence continues at coordinate 70,551 of JAGTTH010006675.1, read as the reverse complement.
ACCTTATCAATTAACACGTTCTTAGTTCTAGCGATAATATTTACGTCGTCTGCGAAAGCGAGTACCTGAAAAGACTTATAGAAGATATTAGACTTATTGCTATAACCTGCAAGACGCATAACCTTTTCTAAAACTAATGAAAATAACAGGGGGGATATCACGTCCCCCTGTTTTACGCCTGCTCTGGTGATGAAAGACTCCGACAGTACACCATTTATCCGTACGTAGTTTTTGGTGTCTGTCAGCGTCATTTTTGAGAGACTTATGAGTTTTTCGGGAAACCCAAACTCTCTCATCGTGCTGTAAATAATATCCCTATCGATTGTGTCGAATGCCTGCCTAAAATCTACGAACAAGTGATGAGTCTCCACGTCGGCCTCATTACACTTCTCTAATATTTGCCTAATTGTAAATATTTGGTTCATTGTTGAACGCCCTGGTCTAAATCCGGCTTGGTAGTCTCCCAAGCATTCCTCCGCGTATTCTGCTAGCCTATTTTTTAAAACCTTGGCGAATATCTTGTACATAACTGATAGTAGGGATATCCCTCTATAGTTACTGCACACGCTAACGTCACCTTTTTTGTGGAGTGGGCAAATTATCGAACTTGCCCAATCCTTCGGTAGCGTTTCGCCTTCCCATAAAGATACTATTAAACTATGTAATAGCGCCCATAGAGCATCCCCGCCGTATGCTATGAGTTCGCTGGAGATCTCGTCTATCCCGGGGGCTTTCCCTCTCTTCAGTCCTCTGATGGCGTGGCACACCTCTTCGTTCTTATTGGCTACCTTATCGCTATTCTTATCATTTAATAGGTCGCTAAAGTACTTCGACCATCTATTTAAAACGCTTTCCTGATCGCAGAGAAGTTCGCCTTTGCTATTCCTATTAAAGTTTAGTCTAGGTTTGAACGTTTTCCTACTATTGTTAACGTTCCTGTAAAATTCCTTAGCATTATTCCTATCTCTAAACATTTCAGCATCTATAATTTGCTGTTTTAGCCATGTCCTCTTCGTCGACTGTATGACTCTATTACTACTCCTACGAAGTTCTTTGTACTTCTCTCTATTTTCTAAGCTATTGCAATTAAGAACTTGTGCACGGGCATTGTTCTTCTCCTTAATAATACTCTCGCATTCTGTGTTAAACCAGCCATTTTTCTTTTTCGTCTCGTAACCCAAAGCTGATTCTGCCGTGTGCTTAATAATATTTTTTATTAGATTACAACTAGATTCTACATTATTCCTATTTATTTCCTCAACCTGTTCTAACGCCTTTTCCATGGATGCCTGGTATGATTTTGCACATACCTCATTCTCTAATTTAACAAGGTTGAGTTTCTTATTTTTATTAATTTTTTCCTTTTTGGCATTCGATATTCTGGCTCTAAAAACTGCTTTTACTAAGTAATGGTCCGAATCGAATGCTGCTCCTCTGCAAGTATGAACGTTGATAATAGAGGATTTGAACCGTCTATTGATAAGCACGTGGTCAATTTGATTAGTGTACGTGCCACCTGGACTGACCCACGTTCCTTTGTGTATGTTAGCCCTTGGGAAGAATGTGCTAACATTAACCATATCCTTTGCTGCGGCGAAATCAATTACCCTTTCGCCGTTGTTATTTGAAATTTCGTGCAGACTGTTGCCTCCTGTAATGGCTCTATGTGTAACTTCATTGCCGATCTTGGCATTTAAATCGCCTAAAATAATTGTTATATCGTGCTTTGGTGCCTTCTCTATAAACCTGTCTAAGTTATCATAAAAGCGTCCTTTACGTCATCTCCTTTGTCTTCCGTGGGAGCGTGTACCGAATATAAACTAACATTGAAAAACTTAGTCTTTATCCTTAGTCTAGCTATCTTATCGTTAAAAGGTTCGAAGTCAATGACAATATGTTTTGCTTTGTCACTGACTGCAAAGCCGGTTCCGAAGGCTTTCTTAGAATTACTGCCGCTATGAAAGATTGTCCATCCATTGTGTTTCGATGTGCCGTTTCCTGTCCATCTTATCTCTTGTAAAGCAACAATACTCATGCGATAACGGCTCAATTGGTCTGTGAGCATTTTAATAGCGCCCGGTCTATTCAAGCTTAAAATATTCCACGTTCCTAACTTTAAGTCCCCTTTCGATTTGTATCCTGTAGCTTTATATGCAGCGGGGGCCAGGATATGCACCCCCGCGACACTGCAGTAGTTGGATGACGGTACCCGCGAGCCTGCTTTCGCACCCACGACCACCGGTACTGGGTGTCTGACGCCCTGCACCGTAAGTGTATTATCGTTGGGTTGTACTGTCATGTTTTTGCTGGGGGGTTTCGTGATCGGATGTTAGTTTTTACATGGTAGGTGATCGGCCTGACGCACAACCTCCGGAGAGGGATCTCCCTTCTCTGTTCGCCCTAATCGCACTCGCTGCCAAGATCATTAATTTGATCCTAACTAACTAGCTTGTTCAGGTTTCCAGGGTCCACCACGAGGAGGTAGAGATAGGAATTGGGCAGCAGTGGCTATGAGATACTGGGAAGTCAGATCATCTTATGTTGCGCATGCATAACCCCATTTAAACCCCAAGTCTATTAAAATAATGACTAAAAATTAAATATTTATATTCGTATGTTATGTGTAGAGAACTTTGAAAAATAAATAATTCTTAGTGTATTAAAATGGCCTGTGCTTTTAAGACGTTGTGGAACTGAGCAGTGTAAAATATAATATATGAACTGCTGTTTACAAATTTTGATGATTCTATTGTACAGTTTGACTTAACTTTTTTTTAATAATATATATAATAGTCTAAAGTGTGTATTAAATAATACATATCATCATCATCATCATCACAAGCACTCCAGTTCAGTGATGAACCAAGGCTTCCCGCACCAGCATCTTCCACTTAATGCTCCTTCAGTTATTAATTCCTAAACTCCTAACTACCATAAAGGTAAAGACGAGTTCTATAAAGAACTCGTCCGCCCACCTTAGCCTAGGTCTACCCTCCCTTCTCTTACCAAAATAATACATATAAGGCAATGAATAATGAGGGTCTTCAACTACTCAAATAAATTAATTCTGATCAAATGAAACAAACAACCTGTTTTAATTTTATTTATATGCAAAGATACATAATTAATTTTCTGCTGTCGATGTTTTAATGAATCAAACCATTTAATTTATGTTCGATGCACATTTTATTATAAAAATAATAAATATCAAATATAAATTGATTCAAATAAGTGAATTAATTTTATATTACAAAATTTGAGTTTTGTGTGTAAAAATGCTATTTGATAGTTTCAAAGATTTATCGATAAAACCTCTTAGAGTTAATTATTTATAAACCAACTTTATTAGTGTAAAAAAACTTTCTTCGTCTTTAAACATCATCAATGGTAGTTTTTATATTAAATTGAGTCTATTATCAAAAAAATATATCCCTGGGTGCATATTAATTGAGTATAGTATAAACTGGCAATAATTCAGAAACATTTTTTTTTTATAAATAACATTGGAATAGCCATTTCTCTAATAATAAAAATAACCCGTGTTCGTCTTAATTGCACATAATGAGATTGTTATGTTGAGGGTGATTAATGTTTGCCGGTGGTAATTTGTTAGTTATTCCGAGTGGTCATATTGTATATGGAGGGTTGTGCTATGATTTCCCCTTGTTCTTTTTTCCATGGTTCATCCATGGGAAATGTGGCAAGTGGGTGGTCATTAGGCTTTCCTAAAGCAGCACAATCCACTTTTATTGCTTGTCGATCTTATTAGCCACAGATGTCACGTCAACACACACACACACACACTTCAACCCTACAAAAACAACCCCCATTATATTCCGTATATTTTAATAAAAAATATATCACAATTATACTTCACTTAAGTCGCACCCACTCAGTCACGTCATGCTTAATTGGACTCAATTTCAGTACTTCGATTTAATACGAGGATTGTTTTAATTAATCCCGGTAAAAACATAGTTTTACATAAAATCAAGATTCACATATATATGTTTTACAACATAAGAAGATTTCTAAAAACTGGGCATATTTATAATGCAAATCTATATTTTAATTAATATCCCAATAAAAGAAGAAAACAATAGGTGCTATGTTAATAATAATAGTGTGTTAGTGAGTCGTGCTATACAGTGTGTGTAGGAATAGACTAGAGCTTGGTAGTATTCGTGTATACGCATACGCAGCGCACGCACACACTCTCATCATACTGTTATATCGAATACGGCCCTAACCTTAGAGTCAATACAATATTTAAAAGATTAGTTTCAAACTTGATTTTAATGATTGTATAAATTAGGTATTTTACAGAAAAATTCTTAAGAACAAAGTTTCCAAATTATATACTTAAAACTAAAACAAATAATGTCACAACATTTGCTTGAAATAACGCATATGAAATTTAATATTTTCAATATTTACACATTTAGTTAAACAGAGAGAGAGATGAGTTAAAAATGAAGTCTTAATCCCAAATAAAAAACATATTTTTTCTCAAACAAAAATATTTTATAATTGAATTAAAATATTTAAAAAAACCGGTTGACCAACCTGTCTTTCGCTGGGGATTCCAGATTGTGAGAATTAAATAATTGTATTCTTAAAATTTACTTTATTAATAAAGCAATACAATCAGACCTAAGGGGCAAAAGGGCAGAATACCCTGGTTCAATTGTTAACTCGGCCGTACACGTATACATAAAAATATTAATTAATTTATTTGTAAGTGTGCAGACGAGTCATCATCAGTTAACAATTATTGAAACCGTTTTTTTTTTGTAATTCCGTCTCCTAGATCTGTTCAAACTATTGCACAAATCATACACACTTTATTAAATATTTTTCTAAGTTGTCTACTCTACTAGAATATTTTAATTATATTGTTTTATGAGGTGTCAATATAAATAACATTGATATAAAATGCTGAGATAGAAGGGTTTGGTTTGTTGAAGCACGTTTCGGATCGCAACTTTTTATTGTCCTTTCCACACACAACTGTTTACGATTTGCCCAAGTTTTTAGGCACATTTTGGATTCGTATCGACACCATGTGGGACTTTACGACCGAATAAAAAAAATGTTTGTTTTAATATAACCATTGATAAAATAGCCAATTGTGCGTAAATAGCTCACTTATTCTTTAGGTCTTTATTTTGTGTCGACCATCAGCCATAAGGAAAATATGCGTGATATTTAAAACTGGTCGGGATTTCCTGCTTCACTGAACCATTTTCGATGATTTGGGTTTCTTTCGAATGATATCATAATATTCCACGTATTTTATCCAATATCTCAATAATAATATTATTTTATATTCTCGACGCATTTATTGGTCATAGGTTATGGAGATTGATATCCGTATTTACGTGCATTTATTTATATTCCAATCAAATCGATGTTAATATCGGTGAACGTCTACGTGCTTCACATATCGACCGCGTATTTTTTATCATAAATTATATTTGAAATTAATACCTGTAATACACACTTTTTCCTGAAGTGAATAGGTAAATTTTAAAAAAACTGTAAAAAAATAATAAAGCATTTTAAGCACCAACAATCATCAATATAATATACATAATAATATTTAAGACAAAAAAAATTATACATAAGTCTAAGGGTTGTGTTTCATCTTTGCGATCCATTTTTTTGGTAAAATAATATGCTAATATAGCCTTTTAGAGTCAATAATTTATATAATCCACTGAAAAGTACGTAATATATTAATATAAATAAAAATAGGTCAATATTTTTATTGTGCGCTTGCATGTTAAATAAAATTAAAATAATACATTTTTCATAATAACTTTGTTCATAAATGAAATTTACATATACCAATGTTTGTGTAATTATAAAGGTTAATTATTATCTGCTCAATTAAATGATTTTATATTTGACTTCTTTATAAGTGTAGTGTGAAATTATTTTGAGAAGAGTGTAACCAATTTTTTTTTTTTTTTTAATATATAAAAATTACAAATCGTTGAATTTCCTCTTGTTACATATTGTTGAATTTAAAAATAGAGTTTATTAAGGATATACTTCACACATATGCGGGCTGTGTCCACCTGCAACATTGTAATCCCTAAAACTTGACACTCGAAAGGAACAAAATTGTTCCAAATAATCATGTAAAATGTTTACATACTGACATTTATATTATTTGTTCTTGAATATATAGTGCAACATTTAATGACGCACTTTACCATATTAACTGAAAGACGGTGTAATGTTATTAGAAAGACCTACAAGTGACAGATAAACAGTACGAGCGATAGAAGCAGCGCCCCAAGCGGCTGTCATACGGGACCTTTGGTGATAAATTCATCTTAGCCTCCCATATTTTTAAAGCATTATTTGTACCTGTATACAGGGTGGACTTGAAGTAACTGAGAATATTTTAGCGGGTGGTAGGGTATCGCAAAAATAATTAAATTGGAATCAGCTGTTTCTGTGAAGAATGTGTTAAATATTATAACATGTAAAGTCTAAATCACTAAAGTCTGAATTATTGTTTTTAATACTGAGAGCGTTGTTTTAATGTATTAGTTATGATTTAGACTCTGATTAGTGAACAAATCGTGTATGTATACATACTTTATAAAGTGCAATAAACTTTTATCTATACCGGTGCCATGCAATATTACGTCGTATATTTGAACATGGCCGGTCACTCATACATGTACACGCCAAGGATTTGAATTAGCGAGACGACGAGGCGGTAGAAGCAGCGCCCCAAGCGGCTGACACATGAATCCTTTGGTGCCTGCCTTTATGCCTGGCCTAATATGTGCCTACTAAGGTTTTCACGTATATACATATGTATTTTTTTTTTATTGATAATATTTAATATTTTCACCATCCCTAAAATATTCTCAGTTTGTACAATCCCACTCTGTATAAGCTCATTGGAGTTTGTTTTTATTATGCATGTGAGATTTGTTTAAAAATATTCAGTTTATTGAATAAATAATAGAGTGGAGAATAGATAGCGTTTTAATTGAATAATAATAAAATAATTATTCGTGTAAATGTAAATAAATATTGTAAAAGCAGTGATATTGTTTCTGTTCCCCGTTCCAAAGATGGTATTAGTATAGGAATGGCGCTGTAGAAGGTCATTCGACCGGCCGGTGTTGCTGTTGTCTGGTGACGCAACTACAGCGGTTCTTTATAAAAGAGGCTATTTCATCATCACGATCACTCGTGGTCACAGCTCGCTCCTGCTCACAACCAAGGTAACTATAACTATAACTATCCACAATCATCAATTAATCAATCATTAATCATCGACACACAGCCATAACCTAAATCACTTTACGCGCCCTTTAACAACAACACGTGCCTCGTTACAATATTCTGTAATCGGTTCAACAACCTCTGTACGTGGCTGAATTAGGTAACAAATATTATAAAACTTCTAGAATGTTCTTTGCTGTGTCTATTTTTTGTAACTTGATGACGAATTCCAATAAAAAAGACATGCACCACAGCCTTGTAAGTACATTCTATGGTTTCCTATAGCCTTGTCTCGACACCTGTACTTTTTATTAGTATTCCATCATTACTTGACTCATAATATAAAGGCAATATCAACTTAAAACAGACACAGAGGACTTAATTTATCATAGACCGTGATTACTCAAACTACTACAAACATAATTAATTTCATAACAAGTAGTAAGCAATTGTATGAACATATAAATATACCCTCGATATTATCACAATTCATATTTATAAGCACACATTATTAAAACAGCTGTAACTTTTTCCAATAATATTTATGTAAATTAGCTCGTGACAAATTTATCTAAAATTAACAAATAAATTGTATTTCCACACATAGTATATGTATATAATTTTAACCTTTTTGCAAATAACCAAAATGTTCAGTTTTGGTCGGTTTTCAGCAAAAAATTGCACAAATTCTTGCATTTGATTTCATAATCGTGCTAATCATAAACGAGGGTCGTACTCACAATCCATATAATATGTTAAGTTGACGCAAGAATATTTTACATCAGCAATTTCTTATCAACGGCATTACTAAAATTATTTCATATTCCCCAACTCAATTGACTTGATGATAATGATTTTTTACAATCGGAATGATTACATGTGAATTACTCAGTTTTTCAAAATTATTTAAATAATTATTCTTATGTAATGAACACAGCTGATAACTCAATGTGTATATCGATGAGTGATTTTAAACATAACATGTGTTTTGAATATTCTACTATCTGACAAAATATATTCAATGTGGCCTGTTCGAAGATGCGTTGAGACCAAAATTTTCTTTTCGCATTCAAATCTTGGCCTAAATTGAAACATCAACCGTGACTTATTCTAATGTCTCCACTGCATACGAATATATGAAGGTTTGATGACAGCTTATTCATAAAATATTTCTCAGAATCATCCATTGTTGTATGTATCAATGACTTGTTTATCATATTGTGAGAATTCAATGCGTTTTTTGCCTATTGTAAAAAAAAGTATATAAATGATGTAAGATAATTTCACGAATGAATGAGTAGCAATTTTATTTTAAAAATGATTGTCAACAAATATATCAAATAGTTAGTGTTTCCCGAGAATATAATTTTTTATTTTATCTTTGTACAACTATTAAAATTATTTATAAAACATAATGTATTTTCCAAAATAATGATGTAAGCCTTGGTTTATTACTAAATGGACTAAATTTAAATCAATTAATTCTAAAATAATTTTCAAATGTTTTATGACCGTGACAGATTGACAGACCTTGAATATAATTTTATTGAGGTAAAATATACTTTCAGCAATATTCGGTGTTAACCAAACCAACAATATTGTTTTTATAATCATATTAATCTAACCACAATTGAACATCATAACAGACATGGTTTGTTTTATCATATTTATGCATTCGCTGATGTTATTGTCCAAACAATTAAATTCAGATTTGATAAGAATGTTTCATTTACCAAAATTTACATACACTTTGCAAATTGTAAGCATGGGACATTGAATAAATGAATATCAATTTGATTTAGCATATTTATTTGCTCCACAAATCACATTGAAATGATGTTTTTCGTGTAAATGTACATTTATTTTGCATAAACAGTAGTCAATACATATGGAATAATTATTACTTATATACAAACTTGCTGCAAAAATTTATATAAGCATATTTTCCTCAAAATTCACCTACATTATCAAAAAGCCATTTATTTGGATTAATACAAATTTTTTTTTAATTTTTCAGAAATCTATAAATCATGGCACCTCAATTGCAAAAACCCGCTCCCCAATTCAAATGCATGGCTGTAGTCAACGATCAGTTCAAAGAAGTGTCTCTTTCTGATTATAAAGGACAATATGTTGTTCTGTTCTTCTACCCTCTTGATTTGTATGTATATTTTTAGCATAACATACCTTTTAAACATGTCATCAATTTACATATTATCTATTATTATTATTTCAGCACCTTTGTCTGCCCAACTGAAATCATCGCATTCTCTGACCGAGTTGATGAATTCCGTAAAATCGGATGTGAAGTCATTGCTGCATCCACAGACAGCCACTACACTCACTCCGCTTGGATCAACACCCCCAGAGAAGAAGGTAAAATATATTAACTTTTTTTTTCATATCATCAATGAGAATTAATCAAATGATTTTAATTAAAATTTCAGGTGGCATTGGAAAAATGAAGATTCCAATTCTCGCTGATAAGTCTGGTGTTGTATCTCGTGCTTATGGTGTTCTTGATGAAGAATCTGGTATTCCTTTCCGTGGCCTTTTCATCATCGATGGTGAACAAAAACTCCGCCAAATAACCATCAACGATCTCCCCGTTGGAAGGTAAAATACCGTATAATCATTTTAATTCTTCATGTGCTCAATGTTTTGTTTTCTTTTTACAGAGATGTAGATGAAACATTGAGATTGGTACAAGCATTCCAGTTCACTGATAAAAATGGTGAAGTTTGCCCAGCCGGCTGGAGGCCAGGCAAGAAATCCATGAAGGCTGACCCCAAGGGTTCCAAGGAATATTTCCGATCTGCTAATTAAACCTATTTATTGTGTTAAAAACATATAATCCAGTACACTCAACTATACATAATTTTCCCCAGTTATATTATAATTTTATACTTTTAACAGCTAACATATCCTTGGATCTTATTAGACAATCTCATCTATTTTCAAGTATAAAAGGCAGCTGGATAACATAATATAGAGTTGCAAAATTCCTAAAATACTGTTGTTACCTGTTTTTGATGATTGGTCAATATTTAATAATAATTCATATTTATAGTGATGCAGCATGGCTGTTCAATAAAGCTAATATTAATGATACATGACAATATTCTCTATGGCTCTCTTATCGGGGGGATACCTGGATATTTTCACTTAATTTATATTTGATCCTGGCACATCAGTATTGTAGTAACATAATGGTATTATAAAACCAAACAAAGTACACATAATATTGTTGACCAATAAACATTATCGCAACACACAATGTCTTTCCACTCCAATGTTCCCATATGAAATTATTATGAAAATTAACTACTCTTTAAATTTAAAAAAATACCGTGATGCCTTCCCTATTGACGGGAGTCCCTTTCTAAGAGGTTGGCCACCTTAACCTTTATGGGAGAATATAGTAGAGGTGGTTTCCCAGGCCACCACACAGCAATGAGTCCATCAGATCTGGTAGTTTTACCAATTGGACAGTTATTTGCCGGTGTTGTGGATCGAACCTGGTCTCTTTAAATTAATGTGGGGGAATTTAATTTCTTACATAATGGTTTGTACTTTGTTTTAATATTTATTTAAAGCAAATATTAATATAATAAATACAAAAACTACCAGTTACAAGCAAACTAACAAAAATCATATGGCTGAAATAGGAAGTGTATATTATTAATTCATTATTCCAATATACACTTCATTATACTCTCTTGTGTTTCCAATAGATGGCATTATTTGTTGGTTAAAAATACTTTTAAATCAGTGATTTTGTTAACAGTAGTTTTTCAATTACATATTTGAAATAAATATTGTATAGTATAAAAAGTAATTCATTTTTTATGGATTAGGTAAAAGGACTAACTTCGACTTTGATAATGAATTCTGAAAGTAGTCTTAGATTTACTATATTCATTAAATAGTTTTTCCTCAATAATACACAGCATTAATTTATTTTTATAGTTCTGACCCTTATATTATTTAATTCAAGTATAATAAATACCATTAAATAAATGGATAGCGTTTGCACAAAAATATGTGATCTTTTTATTTCAAATGATAGACTTAGTAATTATTTACTAAGAATGCACCCAAACGCTTAAAATATTTGTTTCTCATATGATGTGGATTAAATTTTAACCATATTAAATGGATTTAAAAAATAATCTTATAGTTTAGATACCAAATGATGATTAGTTGTGGCATATGTACTTAAAATATATTTGCTTGAGTTCAGCAATTATAAAAATCAATTCATAATAATTGTGGAAACATTAAGTATTCTTATTCTAAATGATAAAATTTAGTATGAAAAATTCCTTGCTCTCAGCCAGCCGATACTTACTCAGATTATGAAATGTCTGTTTAGTGATAATATATTTATCATTCTTCAAATGGCACTGTTTTATTTTAGGCTCTCTTCTTATTTTCCAATCGATGAACATTATAGGTACAAGTAGGCTACATTTCTTCAAGCATGTAATAGCGATTGTTGAAATGGCGATAATGTTCGCATATATCGATAATGTAATATTGTTCTCATATGTGAGTATTCCCATGGTTTAGAATGGTAGATGTTCTCGGAAGGAAATCGTGTGATATAACGTTGATTGTTCCGTTTTTCCGTAGTCTCCTTGACATTGCCAATTGAATGTTGTATGAAGAATGCATAGTATTGTATATGAGCTCTCTTCTGCTTGCCTCTGAGCAAAGTAGGCCAATGTCCTACTTTCTCGCACCACTATCGACCATCAAGCCTCAATACTATCTACGTATATTGCTTTTATGCTAGTTTACTATCCGTCCATAAAATCATCATTCACTACCAGTCTTTAATAGAAGCCTCTTTTTTTATTATCCAAACCAATTAAACACGTCAGAGATAAGGAAACTTGCATCTCCTGCCACGTTTTTATCCCAATCACAATACACAATACATAAATAGATATAAACATATATATATATATATATATATATATATATATATATATATCGCATTAGTGGCTAAATGCGTGGTTAGTTCAAGTACATTAAGTAGCCAAAAACATCAGCTATCTGGCAAACATTATACTGTAAATATCTCTCTTCATATCTTCAGTTATATTTAACAGTAAAATGGGTAAATGCATTGTTACTACATGTCATATGAACTCAAATACATCTAGGCTCAGTTTTTACCGCTGAGTACTTCTTTAACTATTTTAAAATATTATTACCTTTTAATCGCCAAAGTATTGTCACAACCACTCTCAGTGGTCACTAGAAATGTGTTGAGTGAGGGAGACACACTTATGCCTTTATTGAATAGGAGAGAAGAATGCAACAATACACGGGCTACACGAAATTGACACGAATTATATATATGCAATGCGATATCTAATGTTTATATCTATGTACGTAGGTCCATTTATTCAAAATTTTATATATCTAGCAATATTGCAGAAGGTAATATGCCTATTTGTATGAGAAAATCAATAAGTTGTCAAGAAAATCAATAAATCACACAGAAAATATATGGTATAAAAAATATTTTATTATAATTCAATAAACTAATTAATCAATTTCACAATCCGGGGTTATTATTCATCCCAAATTATGATTTAATTATATTTTTGATATCTTCCTCCCTTATAAATATTTTTACCATCCTGTGTGTAAGCTTAAAAAATACGAAACGACTATAGTAGACCTTGTTAATGACAATTTGTTGATAACTAAATATATTTTTAGGGAAACGATTTATTAACTTCCAATATAACTTTTCTCTGACACGTAAACTGTTTTATAATAAAAATATTTGTACCTTAAATTCTTAACAAGTATTTCTACCCAGATGGAGCTGATCTTATATTTTCATGATATTTCCAAAATAATTAGATTTAGATGTAATCTTTGAGACTCATGGACATATTAATTTCCCCATTTGCTAATCCCATAATTATACACTAATGTGTATAATTATGGGACATCAAACATTACACAATTCATTCATCCTTTAAAAAAGGAATTAGTAGAATATTTCACTATGTTTTATAAATTGACCAATTGCCTTCAATCTGAAACATGTTAATTTTATTTATTATTAAATACATTCAATAATAGCTTTCTGATAAATTTATTTGAGAACAGTTTATAAATGCAAAATACTTTTTTTAGTCCACCAATTTACCACCAATTTTGCACATTTTTTCTAAACTTTCAAAGGTTTATTTATAAACATATTTGCATTTGATTATTAGTCGGATCGTGTAGTCATATTATTGTGTACCTGTCTGTCTGTATTCATCATTACTCCGGCGGATATACGGAAAAGTTGTAAAATGCACTTCTCAACATTTATCGTAATATAAAATGTCTTCAATACAAACCATACTCCATGCTTTTTTATATATTTTGATACTAAATAATCTTTTGTGATTTTTTTAAAATTATTTTTGTGTAGGTGAGATCTTCTCAAACGAATCAAAGGTATGATTTACTTAATTATAATATTTAAAAGTTTTAGAAACAGTGTCAGTTGACGTGGGTATGCGGAGAAAACGTTCGCGTTGTAAGTAGGCGAAGAGAGAGAATTTCTCTTGATCTTATGATCACTCAGACGCTCAGTCAGGGCTCTTCAACAATTTATTATTTTTTATGATTAATTACAATATTAATAAAGTATTTTATTTGAACAACTTAGTCTGAAGTCTGCTGAATATGCTTATCATGCTGATACTGTAAAAATAGAGTACACACATACATATGTATAGGGGATGGGAATCTAATGAAATAATCAATTATATAAAATGAATTTATGAGATTTTTATTTTACAATTTTACACAAAGAACAAGACACGCGGAGAACAATAAAATAATCGCGATACTCACTCACAGATATTCTTCATAATATTAACACTCATATTTGCCGATGATTTACCATCGGCATTCATTAATTACAATCATTTTTGTTCAGTTTTAAATTATAATAGCAATAAATAAATAAACAAACTTAACCTATCATTAACTAGCGCAACATAATTACAATTTAATCAATTAACATATATTAAATAAAACTTTCAAACTTATATCACTAATTACACGAATAACAAAATACAAAACATAATGATAACAATCGATTTACAAAATTTGAATACAAAAATTACAAACTACACTATGCTTATAAAGAACCAACAGTACCATCTTTAAAACAGTACATGTCCGTCCTCGTATATTCGATCACGAACCAAATACTGTATTACAATTCTTAACCTTAAAATTAACAACAAGACATTTACAACAAGAAGAAATTATCCTTAATATCTAGGCATGACAATAAATAACATGTTGATTTGTATTCTCTGAGCGAGAACATCTGGTTTGTACATCATAAATTATATTAAATTTTTATACATAAAACAACATATATATTATGTATGGAAAAATAGAATATCTCATTGTAAGTAGTCTCTTTTGTAAAGCTAAAAATTTTCTAACGGGTGTCAAGTTCTCATACATTCCGTACGATATAATATTATTATCGGGATATAAAAAAGCCATAAAATCAATAATACAACCGGGGACGTACAAAACACATGATAATTAAATATATATAAAATATAAATAAATAAATAAATAATAGACACGTCTCAAATAACGATTCGGCGACAAAATCAAATGCGTCGATTTCGGTCGGAGAAATGTGATTTTAGAATGGCGTTACACCTTTGGACGCAAATTAACTTATAATTAAAATTTAAACAAATATACAAAACCATAAAGTGAAAGGTACATAATTATCACCTTATACAATTTAAGATTCATAACAATATAGTATTATATAAGTGTTTTGGAATCGTGTATCAATTAGTTACTCTCGTGTGCACGAACCATTCGTGACAATTATTATTGAGATCGCGAAATTTCTATTCGATATTTGTTTATTTACAATGAACACAACAAATATAAATTAATTGAGATTACTATCGCATATAGTCGGAAATTGAAATACAAGAAAGACAGAGAGCTTCTACGGGTTAAGAAGGATATTCGGTTTCAAGCGATACCAAACCCGTAATTCCAAAATAGACAATTTGATCAAGTAACTTAAATAACTATACATATGGATCGGATTGAAATAGAAAAGTGACGGCAACGACAGTGTGAAATATTCTAATTAAAGCTAAACTTAAATAATCTACCTTAAAACTAAATAACATTGCACTTGTCCATAGGAAATTAATATTTACTCTTTACATACAAGTGGATCATTTTCATAATCGACGTCATAGTCATCTTCTTCGTAATTCATATGAGGTACCTTTCATGATAGCACGTGCTTTGCGACTGATGATGATATTGATACCTATTTGTGACCTTTATGTCTGGCCCGTAGTAACGGGGAATGTAAAATTTGAATCATGTGAATTGTGGACAAAAAGAAAACTGATTTATAAGAAATTCGGTTGAAGTGAAAACAAAACAATCAGCATGTTCCTCGTCGCATCATATCACCAAGCAATTATAATCCAATACATTGGAATCGATCAATCGCGGCCGATTCTCTTGTGTATTTGTTGGTGTTTTATAAGGTGGGCTTTTTGGCGGAAAGCTTTCGAGCATACATCACACCTGAACGGTTTCTCCCCCGTGTGTGTTCTCAGGTGAACTTTAATATTAGACTTATTTAAGAAACCTCTATTGCATATATTACAGCGATGTACGGGCTTCTCCTTGCCCAAGAGTCCACTCAGATCAGCTGCACTCTGAAACGCAATACTGTGACTGACCGACTGTTGCTGCTTCTTCTGTGATCTGTTCCTTTTACTCTTACTCGACATGGGAGTGGTGGTCGTGGTATGAGGGTAGTTACCTAACATGTGATCTGGACTACACAGCCCGTCAGGTTTCAGACCTATCGCATAATGATGCTGCATGTACCGCCCGTTCATCAGCAAATTATCCGTGGTCGAAACAACATTTCCCGGCGGACTAGAATTTGACATTATATCCATACCGTAACTAGTAGAACTGGGAACTTCTTGTTTCACAGGAGGTCCATTCTGTAGTCGGTTTTGAAGCAGGGGCATGTATCCGTGTGTCAGGAGACTCTGGAGTGTAGATCCACCGTGAGCAACCGTCCGCTGGATGTAATCGTGAGCTTTACTATGAACATCATGATTTTTACTGTACTCCATTTTGGTACTGTATTCCGACTGAGGCTGTTGCGGCGAGTGAGGCAATATGAATTCGGATAAATTATCTGGAGATATGATGATTTTAGTGTCTTGTTGGGCGCATGTCCCTTCGAACCACGCGTCGAGGTCCATCCAACTATCTCGAGAACCACTCTGTTCAGGATCTTCCACTTGCGAAGGTACCGTAGTATCCGCGATCGCTGAACCGATAATTGCGGCTATATCTTCTATCGATGAGATGTCGTACATTTCATTCTTCGGCGTTACTGAATCGGGATTAAGTTCACAACTATCGGCGTTATTGTTACTGCTGTTACTGTTATTGTACATTTTAACATCGGGAGAGTGCACGTTTGAATCTGCGTTAGCGTTTAAACAGTCCGTATTCTCCGCAGTCGATGAAAACATTTTAGATTCACTGTCAGCATTTAAGGGGTACACTTTAACGTCTTCCATGGCGTTAGAATCCGCCGCACAAGTAGAACTAGACACTATATTCTGTTCACCGCCATAACCACTTTGCGACGGAAAGTTATTGTTCTCTTCGGGTAATCGCTGAGCGATCGCGTGGTAGTGATGTCCCGATATCCCGTTGATCGAAAGATGTCCGGTGTAACCAGTGAAAGGAGGTAGTGGCTTCAGTTCGGCCAGACTCGCGTTAGGCAACTGCGAGTTCATAATCAGGTGATCGAGGACATCCATAGGCAGCTTCTGGTCTTCGGATGCCGCTGGCGATAGATCCTCCGGCGCCAGCATATGTGGGGTGAGGGGTGCAGGATGTTTGGCCAGCATCAGCTCTCCTTGCCACGACTGTAGCAAGCTCTCCACCTCAGAGTGTTCGCCATGCGATGCACTGGGCAGAGCGGTCATATTAGCCGTGGCACAATACTTCATCTTCAGGGGAGCAGTCGTCATTAGCTCCGTGCGTCTTTTCAGGTTCGGTGAAAAATCGTCACGAACTTGAAGATAATCCGCGGCGCATGCCTTTCCCCGGCCAAACCACTGTCGGTCGCCCGGCTGATCTGTAACAATAAAAAAACATTGATAAAGTAAGCGTCGAGGGGAAAAAAGTATAAACTAAACGAGTCAGTATAATAAGGTAATCAGTAGTGCATAACGTTGTGTGGTAGTAAAGGCGTACTATAGTGTTTTAGTTGGTAAACAGTGAGCTTGACGCATGAGTTAGCAATGGTGCCTCCATCGCAACCTTTTCGAAACACTAGCATACAACCTCCAATAAGCACTGCTTCTTATCCTGTCTAGATTCAAATGCCATAACTAATCGACTCAAGTCATTCACCGGAAGGTTAATATGAAAACCCGCAACAAATATTAGCCCAATACACAGTCAAATGTATGCTATACTCACAATAATCCCATGGAAAGTATTCCATTTTTATTCAAAAATAGCACAATTGATTATTCGAAATTTCAATAAGATATATGGTGTTTCGTCTCCAATAGTTGGATTGATACTGAAATTCAGGGTTCAATGTCAAGGTATAAATAGACGAGCAATGCGTGTGAATTTTGAATTGTTTACACACTTGTAAACCTGAAACACTTGACTATCGCATATTTTGCCAATATAGACTAAAAAGCAAATAAAAACAACCCCAATCGATTGTTGCGGAGTAGCTTTCACCTCATTTCACATCGAATTCCTGTACACTAACAATTTTATTCCAGGTATGCAAAACCATACGCAAAATATAGATATATTTAAAATACACATTAATGTTGATGCCAACTTTCAAACGCTTTACTAATCGTGTGATATTTAATTGGGAACAAATTTCAAAAAAATACTTTATACCTATTGTGTCGTACCCATTAAATATATTTTAATAAAAGTTTCAAACCACTGGACACTTGACTCCAAGTATAAAAATATTAGTAAACAAAAACCGGCAAATGTTTGAAAGTCAACATTGAACAAATTGATTAAACAAAAATAGAAATCAAATTGCAACAAGTGGATTCTACGCAATATTATAATATTTTATGTTTGTCTTACAATTATAATTAACTGGATATTTTTTAATAAATTAATAAAGCTCTTGATCAAATTTAGTTTTAATTTGATCAACTCTACAAGAGTATTCTCGGTTGAAAAAATAATGAACAATACTACAATATTCAATTTAAATTGCAACAACACATACACCTTTTTTGGTCTACATTTTATCCTTGAATATTAGCCAATTCGAGTATAAAAAATAAGTAAATGCTTCAAGTTAGTAAGGCCCTGAAAAGGTGTGAGGAAATAATGAAATAAAAACTCCGAATAAAGTTGCAATTTCTACAAGAATACCGATCGTGACACGAATATAATCGAATTTATCTAAAAACATTACACACATACATTTTTTTTACTTTATTCCATAGCAAATCGCTCCGAATTTCGAAACATTAATATTTTGAATAAATCTAAAAGTAGCAATTTTTATATGTTAAATAAAAGTAGCTACAAATTGAAAAATATTTTTGATTAAAAATCTGGTTGTTGTATTACATTTTTCGGGGTTCTAAAAAAGTGGAGTAGCAGTCTTTCCAACCGTACTTTGGTAACGGGACAACTAAAGGCAAATGATTGTCACCGATCCTGTTCAGAATTTAAATGTTTTAATAAATAGAAGGGTAGGTCGAAAATAGATTAAATGTTAATAACGCCTATTTATAAAATACGATATAAACTCACCAAAATCATATTTGGGTAGATGATGATAAAACTGCTTATAATAATAAGGCCGACGTGGATAATGCATCTTCGTTCCCGCGAAGGATTCCAATAAGATTAAAAAGTCAGCGATAACTGTTGGTCAATAGTCAAGTTATGTTAAATCGGGACGGGAACGATCCGGCTGCTCCAGCTGACCCACTAATCACTCGACTGGACATCACTCGCTCAAGACACTACGTTAAAACCATGCCAAATGATCACTCATCATCAAGCGAATACTGTCACTTTTCTAATTGGGGTCAAGGCCGCTTTTAGCTTGTACTGTCCGACGAGAGTTACGACGTTCTGGCACCGTACATCTCCGTGTACTAGGAATATGATCCCTAATGCTGTTATAGTTGGGAGTGATTTGGGCTCGCTGGGCAGTAGGTCGTTACGTCGTTTCACGGTCGCGGGTCGCCGTAGTGCTCAATACGTGACTTAGGACCTTTGATACACTGACACACTTTCGCCCGTGAAATATACGGTTATTCTGGCTCGACTTTTTCCGATTCGAATACGCGCCGGTGTACATCCGTGTACGTGTACGTATACGCTTTTTGACTAATACATTGACGCACTGTGTTTGCTTATATCGGGACACTCATCATCATAGTGATGTGAAAGTATTATTACAAAATATTTATAAATTATCTCCGCAAATACCAAAATAACCAAACCTCGGCTAAGCGGAAAAGAAACAAGCTCTAAACTACTCAAAATTCTAGAGCACTACGTGGCTTAAATTTTTATAATTTGGAAAAATCTGTGCGCTCTTAAGTCTTTATGGAACTGGGCCACATAATGTGTCTATGAAATGTTGATTTATAATCATTATTTAACCTATTAAGAGACACTTTTTCGAAATAATAATATAGTAGTATTTGACCGGCAACTAATGTAGATTCATCCATTATATATAACACATTTTATGTCTGTGTCAATACAAGGTATTTAATCGTAAACTGTTATATTTTATAAATAATAATTAAACCGAGTGACACGTGACAGACAGTGTAACCAGATTGAATATGTGGCTCAGTTCCATAAAGACTTAAGAGCACACAGATTTTTTTGCACTTACGATATTATACGCTGGAGCAGGCGATATAAACATTAGATATCGCATTGCATATAAATAATTCGTGTCGATTTAGTGTAAGCCCGTGTATTGTTATACTCTTCTCTCCTATTCGATAAAGGCATTAAGTGTGTCTCCCTCACTCAACACATTTCTAGTGACCCCTGAGAGTGGTTGTGAGAATACTTTTGCGATTAAAAGGTAATAATATTTTAAACATCTTATAGAAGTACTCAGCGGTAAAAACTGAGCTTAGATCTATTTGAGTCCATATGACATGTAGTAACAATGCATTTACCCATTTTACTGTGAAATATAACTGAAGATATGAAGAGAGATGTTTACAGTATAATGTTTGCCAGGTAACTCATGTTTTTGGCCACTTTTGAATTAACCACGCATTTAGCTACTCGTGCGATATCTTATGTTTAAATCTATGATTTTACTGTTCTATTTGAACCTTCGAGTCATAAAAATTACAGTTTATACAATAATAATATCATATTACCAAACCTCGGGCAAGAGGGTGGAAAACAAGTTTTCAATAGCTCTTTGACAAAATTAATTGTTGGACAGAATAGAACAATATTTTACATACATAATAATATTAATAAAATAAAATGACTTGCTTTATAGTTTGCCTCATGAATATGATATTTGATGTATGATATAAATAATAAGTGTAGATGTATATCATAATATTTTGTGTAAATATCAGACAGTTATATATAATAAAGGACGTTGTTGAATATATCATTGCCCTTCATTACACCCACTTGGACTAGATCTGATAATTACAAGAGCGTGGATTCCTGGAGAAACACTATATTAAAAGTTTATCCGGGTATTCCTGATTGCTTGGTTATTTAAGGTGAGCTGCCCAAAGCGTAATTTGTTAAACAATATTATGGAAGTAACCTTTCAAATCTAAAATATGTCAAAGTACTTCATCGTACTCATGTGGATTAAGTCTGTAAAAAACCAATATTACGACAATTATTTTTTAAAGACACACTATTCTGTATCGCATTTTCTGAAAATATATTAAAAAAAACTAAAATTTGAAATTATAATTTAATATTTCACATCATTGATGCTTGCGCTTGTGTGCGTGTCGGCCAACGGCGCGGCGGTGTTTGTGTTATATTTATGTATGCATGAGAGAAAGATTACCACAGGGTGTTCGTTATCTCACTGAACCTTTCTTTGACCTTCATTATTATATTTTCAATAAATACAGTTTATCAGAAAATTAACCACATCATCATTACAAGCACTCCAGTTCAGTGATGAACCAAGGCTTCCCGCACCAGCATCTTACCACTTATTTCTATTGGAGGCCGAGCTCCTCCAGTTATTAATATATAAACTCCTAACTAGCTTATTGAACTCGTCCGCCCATCTTAGCTTGGGTCTACCCTGCCTTCTCTTACCCACAGGCTTGCTGGATAGTATTTCCGATACTATCCCACCTGCTCTTTCCACGTGACCAGAACTTTTGTGGCAAATCTTTCAAGAGTCAATATATTTTTTAGATTTATTTAGATAAATTAAATATAATTGGAAGAGCGTTAGTGCTCAATGACATTCATATGATAACCTAAACAAGATTATTATTTTGTCAATTAACGTAGCAGTTGAATTATATGTAAAAACGATATTTTAATCAAAACGCTTTTTACATACAATAATATTTGTTAGGCTTAATAAACTAAATCATTATTTTCAATCATATAAATTTCTCATTGAAGCTCGAAGCAAACGAATATTTTATAATTATTATATTAAGACCAGCCTAAGAAGATAAAATATAGACTCATAAAAAATATGTTTTTATTATTGAGTATGATTTACCTCCGAATTTTTACATACTTGTATTTGCGTAAATATAATACAACAATCTATAAGATAAATTATCATCTTCATTCATAAAATGCAGTATGCGTTATTTTTATGAATATAATTTATTTATGGAAAATAAATAACAACATTTCTGACTACACTGTAGTAATTTTAGTATTGAAGTCAGTCAGTAGGCAACACGGCCACACAGACACACCAACACTACTACACATTTTATATGTACTATTATAACACGTAAAAGACCTGTTAAAGAACGAAAAATAATTATTTATTCCTCAAAAATATAGTATAAAGAAGATCGGTTATTTTCCAAATAAGGATTAGTACATAATTTATTTAAAAATATATATATTTGAATCCGAATCCCGTATTTTAAATACCGTAAATCGGATAACAGTCCACATTAATACCCCAACAAATACAAAGCATAACTCAGTTATTAACGGGTGGTGAAAGTAAATAATTAATCTGAGGGTATTTAACTGTTTGCTTTCTAAAAATCATTTCAACCAACGATAAATACGATACGCATCATCAAATCGACCGCTCTTGACACTTGCAACTGTATTCAATAAAAAACAATGAACTCTAATTATTGTTTTATTAAACATTTAATTAGAATGTTGTTATATTTTTTTACCAATAATGGGAGAACACATTACGTAAATATTGAATCAGATTTTTTTATTATTAAGTTGTATTGTATATTTAGCAGTTTGGTAAAAATTTGCATTCAAACAGTCGCTGTTGTTAATTTCGATCTTCTATGCAAACTCTAACTAAAAGCTATTGTGTACAGTAAACAAGCCACTAAAGTTCTAAGTAGATCAACTCTACGCGTATTAAAAATGAGTATAGTAAAGAGAGACTCTACTCTATCTGCAACTATAACACTGTAAATCATCAGTCTGAAACTAAACTTATGTAAAAGATATGTTTTGTCGAAAATTAAA
This sequence comes from Agraylea sexmaculata, assembly GCA_022606485.1. Classification (NCBI taxonomy): domain Eukaryota; kingdom Metazoa; phylum Arthropoda; class Insecta; order Trichoptera; family Hydroptilidae; genus Agraylea; species Agraylea sexmaculata. The sequence goes on along the minus strand of JAGTTH010006675.1, from coordinate 47,496 downwards.
CAATATTTAATATAATGTGATTAGTATGAACAAGATATGCATATTTTTATAAAATAAGTTTTATGTTAGATACTGCAATACGGATTTGTTACTAAGTAGGTAATAATTTCATAAATTATAATAACAAATTTGTTTGTTTATCCATATAAAAAATATTTAAATATAACGGCTTTGTAATATGATAAATTATTTATCACGAATCATCCAGATCGCCTAAATTTGTTTATTTTTATCCATAAAGAGTCAGCAACCGATGCGGTATTGATATGTTCGGAATTATGTAAGTGATGTTCCTCACTTCCATAAACACTAGGTCGCTGAATATTAAAGTACATAATGTATTATTCAATAAGGAAGTGCACATGGTTTTGCCAAAAATATTTTTAACTATTATTTATTACAAAAGACGCATAGTTCTAATTGTTTTTGATGATTTTCATCAAACTAAAGACAAGATTTCCCAAGAGTCTGATCAGTGGAGCGGTTGTACCAAGGACTGAAATGCTGCAATTGTTCGGCCTTAACGACTATTTTATTGTGGCCACACTTTGGTTTTTTTTTACAGTATTACGAAATTTAATTTTACGTAAACACGTTTTGATTTAAAAAAAAATACCGAGCAGAACGCTCCCTTGAACGGTCGAAATCGCGAATTTTGTACAAATCCATACGCATAACGGCTTCGCAATCTTCAATTCGTACGAGCTCAAGGTTTTAATTTTTTACTCCTTTAAATGTATTGAATTAATCGGATTGAGAAAAAAATGTATTCATCAATTCACATTTGCCTCAAGCGATTAATGAATAATGTATTGAAGATTCCCGCTTACATCTCATTTGTAGCTTGATTGAATTCAGGATCAATATTAGACTTATTCAGTCAATGATTTATCATTGTGTATTTAATGATTGTAATATTTGTATTGTAATAAGTGTGCAAACGATGAATTGAGGTGTCGATCTCATTATGACAAGATGTACCGTTACATTAAACCAGCTGACGTATCTGCGTAGGAAACACAAAACGTTGACATTTACCAATAACTTATCCTATATACAATATTATTACATAATAAATTATTTAGATTCATAGTAGTTTAAATCAAATAAACCACATAAAACCAAACTAAAAACCACAAATTTGTCCCAAACATAAACAGTACACAACCTCTAGTGGACATTTTCAAACTAAAACTGTATATTTTTAAGCACATACATATATTATTATGATACAATTTAAATAAGCCATTTTGAATAATATTTATTTATTTTATTTAAAAAATTGTACGGCTTCTTTTATTAAAAAAACTATAATTTTCAGAGTAACGGTTTAGAGATTATTTTTGTAGTATTTACGAAAGCTATAAATAGACAATAAGTAGAATGGTAAAAATAATTAAACATAAAATAATACTTCTACTGTGACTTCATACAAATATTAAGATAAAATGGAACGGAAATTTATTAACCATATAATATAGTATAAAGGTTTGAAAAAATATTAATTAAATTTATATTTATTATTGAACTTAATTACTATTAAGAAACATTCTCTGTCTAGGTCAAACTATCAACATCATAGACTTCGATTATAAATAGTAATTTATTATTCGTGTACACTTCCGATGTGCTTTTTATATGAATTTAACAGTATTATAGCTACATATAGTAAATTTTATTAATATCATTCTCAATCGCAATAGCTGATTTAATTAATTTTATATCATCAAGTTTTTGGTAAACGTGCGCTTATCGCCTGATGCTATTTTATTAATTCATCGATAGTTGTAAATATAAATAATATTATAAATACGTATTTATTGACCTACAAAAATAAAATAGCGCAATATGTCCGTTAATAATGGTGGTAGACATTTAATATCGATGTAAAAACAAGATTTAACATTTTGGATGGTAAAAAAATCGTGTTGAAGAAAGAATGGACCGGGTGAAAGAAGTTTACCTAGAGAACGACAGCATGCGTAAGATACACCATGAATAAAAAGTATAAATATTAATTTATAATTATTAAATAACAATATTTTTTAATATATTAACCGTTCTGTTTTTAAAACCTTTAATAACTATACAATTATTTAAGAAAAATTATTTGAATTTATTATATAAAGTATGGTATGCTGGAGAGATATAACATACTATTATCAAGTTGTAATTTTTTTAACTAAAATATAGTTTAATCTAAATGTATAAGATAGTTAAGTATAACCTTATTCCAGCGGAGAAATGGTTGGAACCTGTTTCGAAACAAGAATACATATAAACTCGACCGCCTATAAAAAGCCCACACAAAGTACCACAAGAATACAGAATATTAGATAGCATTTCTCTCAACAATTATATGAAATATTTTACTCGCACAGGAGATCAGATTTTGGTTAATAATAAAAAGTGAATATCGAAACCCTTTCTTTGTGGCTCGCGATCTCAAATTACATACTTTATCAAGAGGCTGCATCCTGATGAAAGGATGAAGTTGAAAGGGTTCAAAAAGTAGGCCAAGGACCACGGATGTCGATATTGAATGTTTGATGTAAACCTTAATTTCTAAATAAATAAAAGTCTTAACCGTAAAATTATACAAACATTATTGAATCAAATATATGTATTTAAGTTAAGGGAGATGTTATAAAAATTTCAATAGCCATAGTTCTATCACAAATATGTATATTTAATAGATTTTTTGGATATACATACAATAATTTTTATTTTAACTGAAGAGAATAAGTTCAGATACAATTTATATTGTGTTGTTCTTATACACAATTCAGTTGTTAATATCGAAAAAATGTATTTGATTGAATTGTGACACCATTTTTTATATTATTTACTCAAAAGGCGACGAGTTTAAAATATAAAACAAATATAAAAAAACCGGTTGTTAATGCAATAGTTCCGATTTTTTGGAATGCAACAAATGTAAAACAACTGGTTCAAGTACAATAAAATAACTTTCAATATTTCACAATACATCAGTTGGATTTTTTTATGATAAAAAAAATTGACAGCCTCCTTAATAATTATAGTATGAAATAATTATATAATTGTTGTGTGTGTTATTGATAGGTTTTTTATTATTGAATGGGTATGCCCTATTATTTTTTTAAAGATAATTATTTTGAAGGTATGCACGTGAAAGAAAGTAGGCAACCAGTTGTTGTTGTGAACAATACAGTTCGATAGTAAAAGGGGTGACTATGTTTTTTTGTCGTTATTCAAATTCGGCACTAATCAAACTACACTGAGACACGACATCCTCATCACCTGTCTTCCTGTAACCACGCCTCAAATACATACTGGCCATCTGCCTTGTCTCCAGCTCAATAAAACCCATCATCATCAATACGAAACATGGAGAAAGTACCGCAAAAGACAACGAAGCATGTGCGAGCGTCATCTGCGTCATCTCTATTAAAAAACGTCACTTCATACAACAACCCACTACTAAATCTGAACATTTACATTAACAAACACATATTCTGAATTACTACGCATGTATGGATTACAAAAAGTATATTATAAATATAAAAATAATCTCACGGTATGAGAATCTCATTGTACGGCACACTGGCCCACATCGTATGGACGCGGCACTCGCTTATTCAAAAAACAACCTTTCTTCTTTCACCGGCTACCAATGCTCCTAAAACTGTTAAAATTAATGTTTTAATTTTAATAATAAATATTTATTAAAAAACAATACTTTACACAATAAAATAATCTTCCAATATGTATCTAAATACATAGATGCTTTATTTTAAATTTAAGTGTTTGTTAATTGAGTTGATTTATATCCCACTTATACTGTCATTCGGGGTTAAATCTAACCAATATCCCCTTTGGGAATCAAACTATTTTAAAAATTTTACTCAGGGGATAAGACGCGTGGTTACAAATACTGTAATCATGGATTCAAATCCCGCTCAAGTCAAATTTTTTAAATTGATTTGATTGGTTATTACGACTGAGAGTCTGAGATCGTCTTGAACCAGGTTTAATCTGATTTCCCGAATGGTAAGGTAAATACTGAAGCGACCTGTGTAACTAGTTATATTTAAGATCACCGACAGAAAATGAATTAACACGATTTTAAAAATATAATAAATAAATAAATAGTGGGGACATGAGTATGTTAAAAAGTCTTTTAAGAAGCATTGGAATACATACCTACAAAGTGCAAAGTCTCAATACAAATCGTTAATTTATTATGATTAATTTAACTGTGTGCATTCCTTATATTTTTAATCTAATGTGATCTGAAATCTCAACCTTGCGATTCGAAACTCTGATGGATTATGGTCTTAATAAATAATTATCGAAGACAAAAACTGCAGCTCTTGTCAAATTCATCTATACGTACACATCACCTTCTTTTCCTTAATTTATATCGATTATCTAAATATGCATATTGTGTTTTATAATGCAATATTGTAAATATGCATGTTTGCAATGGCGTGCAATAGTGCACCGTGTTAGTAGTCGAACAAACACGTTCCCGGGTTTATGACCTGCGATGAACACTCCTCCATTTTCCTATTGTTTCCGTCCAAATTGAGGAAGTTACTCAGTTTTCGCGTGTTTAAACCACTTAGCTACTGTCCTCCACTACTTACTATAGCTAGTATTAAACTTCCTACAACGAAAACGGATGATTTAATTTTTTTAATTATTTAAAAATGAACATATTAAATATATTAAGATCTTTAAATATTACTAAAATCATAAATAAAAAATAAACAATCGACTCTTAAAGAGTCTCATAATAGAAGTATCGGTTAATTGTATACATATATAATTAAGTTACCTAGCATTTTCAGTAGTTCGCTAATTTTGTTCAAATAAACAATGTTTGATTATATACACAGATTTTCAATATACACTTATAATAATGATTTTTTTGTATTTTGTATCAATGAGTTTTTTGTGTATTGTATCAATGAGACGATGCACGGTAGGTAAATAATTTAAAACATCTTTAGTTCAAGAAAGTAATACAAATATTTATCAATGATTTGTCAACTGAAAGGAGATTTTCACTTATATAAAAACAAATTATATAAATGTCAATGAATTAGTTACATCAAGAAACATACATTGTTTTTAATTATAAATACGCAGTTGTGTCTTTTGCAATTATGACGGAGCTATAATATTCCAGAAAAACAATCCGCATTGTTACGTAACTGTTGTTTACAAAGTTATACACTGACACTGTTGAGAAATCAATAGTTAAAATCACACCTGCTCGATTTGAGTTGATAATAAAACAAATACATTTAAAAATGTAAAATACAATTATCATTGGGGTTATTTGTACTTTGTACAATTTCCGACCTCGTTCTTTATGCGGCGTATTCGACGAGTGGTTCAATAAAAAAACCTTCTTGGTTCTAAATTACTTTAACAGGGTCTAGAAATTACCTTTTTTACCAAACATTTTAAATGTACTATTTTATGAGTAAAATATTGACCATAGTGCCGTTGTTGAATTTTGGCATTACTATTCGAGATCTTGATGTTTTATTTTCACAAGTATGAATCATTTTTTATCGTATTGGAAATTGGTATTTGATAAAAAATCTTGAATTCTAAGCAAACGGTATTTTTTATATAAATTAAAACAATTCAAGATTTTCTCTCCACTTTTACGGCTTAATTAGAAGTTTAAAGTTAATCTTTTGTAGCTCGTTGATAACCCAGGATGCTAAAAAAATTGTTGGGAAGGTTATGAATCTTTTTTTCTAACATATTTCACTGATAAGTTGATAACACATTAATTGATGTTTGAATGGAAACATATGATAAAACTTTTTTTGTGATTATGATATATTAACAGGAAATAAATTTTAGTTATAATTGTTAAGCTAATAAATATTTTTTTAAATGAAAGCACTAATTACGCGTACCAATATTCAAAAACCTAAACACTTTTGTAGCTACTTTCGACAATTTCCGTTGATAAATATATATAGTAAAGTAGTAATTTAAATTAACCGAATGATTTATCTCTGTTTAATCACTTATTATTTATGTGACATATTTTATGAGGCGCTGTTGCACTGTTCTCTGTTGATCTGATATTATTTTAATTAAGTAAAGCCGCCTTGTGGCCCAGTGGTTAGTGTAACGGATTCGTGAGTGAAGACTCCCGGGTTCGATTCACGGCACCGGAGTCACTTGGTAGATCTAGCTTAGCAAACTAGATCTTAAGTACTCATTGCTGTGTGGTGGCCTGGGAAACCATCTCTACTATATTCTCCCGTAAAGGCCAAGGTGGCCTGGCCAACCCCTTATAAAGGGAAAGGGACTCCCGTCAATAGGGAAAGCGTCACGGTATCAAGTAATTGTACGATGTAGACTATTTTCCGCGTTGCGAATTCGAAGGGGATATTTATTAGGATTTGGATAATATTTTTAACTATTTCTTTGTAGGTTGAAGTAAGTGTAAGTCAGTAAAGATGAGGCTGTATATAGCGGCCGCGATACGGTTGTGAGGAAGTAGGACGCGTTCTTGTTGGCGCAGAACAGTGAAGAAAGTAAAATTTGAGGTCGGATGATGCGGCCACAGCAATTTACCGTTTTCAGACACTATTTCGCACAATTACACCAAACACTCGTTTTTTAAAGAAAAAAATAACGTTTTTACTTTTCACACACAAAAAGACGGAATTCGACAAGCCTTAACGGCTTCCGATACGACCTTAACATTTCAGATAATACACAAACAATATAACAACAAGAGAGATTCATTACAATATATCTATATACTTTACAAATTACCATCTTTAATATTTAAAAAAGTCGTCAAATTCTTCTTCAAAAATGTTAGCGAACTTTTGTGCAAGAAAATGTTGTTGGTTTACTAATTTTACCTATATTTGAAAAAAATAATTAAGCCATCTCAAACCAATTTCCTATCTCATATTCAATACATATTATTTAAATTCAATCATATATCACATTCTTCCATTGTTACAGTGGAAAATTTACTTTTATAGAATTCCTTGATTTAATTTATAAAACATATTCTACTAATTTATATTTTACAGCCACTTTGACTGGAAAAAGTTAAAGATAGTAAACATTGTTTATTTTTTTTATAAAAACAAATTTATTTGAGTAAATTGATCAAAAGGCCTGTTTATAATTCATAATATTATTAGCAAAATTGAATTGTCAATATATATTTAAAATATTTTTGAAACGTACATCGTAAAACATAAAAGTAGTCGTTTTATTAGGCAAATAAATTTTAATAGGTAAAATGTATACAAATAATGATTAAATTTGCCTCAAATTGAGAATTGCCTTTATTTATTGTATGTAATCGAAACAATAATAAATAAAATATTTCAATGGTTGTTTTTGGCTAAATAATTACACTGTGTGGGAATACAATTTTCTCAAATAACCTAAAAATGGGTACGTGTGATATTTAATATATTTATCCCAATTTCACATGTATGGTCGCATTCTCATGGGTCCCCATTTCACCCACAAAAATAGAAAGTTTTTTTTATTATTTTAAACTCATTCCGATGCGATGCGTGACCTTTTCTTTTTTTACACGTTATTTTGAATAGAAAATCTTTATATTAATTTAAATATAATATTTAAAGATTGATTAAATAGCTTTTTACTGTCTAATCCAATAATAAATACAAAGAAAGACATTAAATTATGCCTAAAATATAATTTTTTTATATTATTTGGGCTCAAAAAAAATGGATTTTGACTTATAATCAAAGCTCGGCTAAGAGGGTGTAAACACAAATTTTCAATTGTCTACAATTGTAGAGCACTGCGCGACTTTTTTAATATATATATATATATATTCTAATATATATATAATATTTCTTTATTTTGTGGTAAAATTATTTTTTGGACGGAATAATTAATAAAATAAAATCACAATTTTTGAAATTTGCTTTGAAGTTTGTCCCATGAATGTAAGATATGTATTATATAATACATATATTACAGTTACATATATATATATATATATATATATATATATATATATATATATATATATATATATATATATAAATATTACAATAAAGCAATATTCGTTGCAGAGCTCGAATACGTCAAAGCATTTCATTATACCCACTTGGACATGATCTGATTATAATATTGAATAGACCAGTATAATTAACACTGATTTACATAAATTATAATGAGAGTGTGCCTCATTTAGAATGTGTACGAATGATTTATTGATTAATATGAGGTCGAATTGTATTGATGATCGAAGAAAGTATGTTTGAAAAAGCGGTTGCACAAGAAGCTGTGAAGTCTGTGATGAAGAAGAGCCGGAGGCAGGTCCGGGTCCAGAAGTAGGTCACCTGGTGATCATCACCTGAGGTGAGGAAGTACTACAGACTACTCTTCTACCCACCATTATATTGAATACAGCCTCCTGCGCATTCATGATCATGGCCATGTCTCATTTCAATGCTATGACTATTTAAAAAAATATATACAATATAGGGAAGTTTCCATTTCATTACAATCATATAAAAAAGACATACATACATTTGAGACTAACGGTTATTAATATAACAGACGTGGTTTGTCTGACTTCAAATGAAACTAAAATAGAGTAACAACATTCACCATTTTTACCTTAATCAAACCTATTTACATAATATTATAGTTTTTAATGTAATTCTCATTAATCTTATGATTATTTTCTAACGGATAAAGCTATTTTTTTAAAGACTAACACGTTCCAAACTAAACCAAACCTATTGGCACTTGAATGATGTGAAGGTGCTTCGAATATAACTATGTAATTTTGTGTTGCTATCATGAAGGTATGTAAAAAGTATAAATATCCTAGGTAATATTAATAAAAACATAAGAATTCACTCTTAAAATTGCGTTCGTATAACTCTATTGCTGGTAGCAAACATAAATTTTCTGATGAACTTTAGTAAAATGTCTTACTGAAATCGAGGGAAAATCCCCTAAATCGATGTTGAATCAAATTACTGAAAAGCAGAAAAACGTACATCTTCTTTTGAATCATCCGTTTATACGTAACATTAAAATTGAGAACAATTAGATTAATTTATCTTTTTTTTTTGTTAATAATGACAAAACATAAGGTACTAATTTATTTATTATATTTTTATATATATCCACGTATTATATTATTGTATCATGCTGAAGCAGAGCATTACGGGCGATCCCAATTCGCAGTGATGATAATCCAGCATTTGTGAGTTGAACATAAAAAAATAAAAATAAATATGAGTATCAATGATTCGGTCTTGACCAAATTATTGTTTATAACAAAAAATAATGTCTTCGCTTTTATAAATATTTACTATGATGCATTTATCGTTAATTTTTTTCCATACAATCTGTATAAATCAAAGAGTAATTGATTTAATATCAATAAAAAATAAACACAGATTTAACGGGTTATTAGATTATATTCTGCGTGAGAGTAAAACTGAATGAATCATTTTCCTTATACGTGCATAACGGTATAAATAATAAAAATATATTATATTCAGGATCAAAATGGACAGCATCATTGTATACGCCATTATGGCTTTTACAAAAGTAATTTATTAATAGTGCCTATATGAAAAGTGTGTCAGGGAAGTGGTCCAAGAGGTTCCCCTTCATTACTTTCGATTATGCAAATGTGGCGAAATGTAAAGTTCACATTAAATTACTTGCTTGCTTAGAAACTGAAAGCGACTTCAAAGGACGAGGACGGCTGAAATTACATGCATATTACACATGCAATGTCAATTTGCACTAAAATTACAACTCGGTTTAACGAAAAGCTGGAAGGAAAACGGGTGAGTATAAGTATATAACTCGATGAATAATTATTTAAAGTCATCGCTTTTTTGCGTGATGCGATTATTCTTTTTCGTTGTTTTTACGTAATAAAAATGGACGCACCCGCTTAATATGCATTGTTAATGAAGACAATTTAATAGTGTCAATTTTACCCCAAAACTACACGCTCATTTTTACCAAACCAATTACAATATATTATTACGTAGTCAATTATGAACTTTGCGATAGTCATTTGCATATCTAAACGATTCGAAACAAGGGACACAACGTTTTAATGAAGACAATAATTAAAAAGTGACCGCTTATTCAGTGTCTATTGTTTTTAAATTGGTGTGATTATTTAAATAACTATTACCGCGAGCATTGAAGACTACGAAATACGTATTTATACATAGAGAATTTTATGGTATTCTTGTGAGCAGACCTAGTCCATGTGGGTGTAATGAAGTGCTTTGACGTATTCGAGCTCTGTAACGATTTCCTTCATAATATTATTATATTTAACGTGATATTTACACAAAATATTATTTATTTATTTACCCCTCGAAGAGCTTTTTAGGGGGGGTTTTTAGATACAACAAAGTGTTAATTATCGGTCGGTGATCTTAACTTTTACTCGTTACACAGGTCGCTTCAGTATTTACATTACCATTCGGTAAATCAGACTAAACCTGGATCAAGACGATCGATCGGGATTTTATTAATATTATTTCCGATCTACCAGTCGTAATACCCGATCAAATCAATTTAAAAAATATATATTTAAGCGGGATTACCGACTTGATAATCGACTCAGTATTCACCTTATAATCCAGGAAATCAGACTAAACCTGGATCAAGACGATCCATCGGGATTTTATTAATATTATTCTCGATTTCGCAGCTGTAATGCCGATCAAATCAATTTAAATAATTTTGACATGAAAAATATACATACTCTACAATTGTCATACATCAAATATTATATTCATGGGACAAATTATAAGGTTAAATGCAAATTCCAAAAATATAAATATATTTATGTTTTAAGATTGTTCTATTAATATCCGAACATTCATATAGAATAATACATTTTACCGAATATTAAAAAAACATTGAAAACCTATTTTTCACCCTCTTGGTCGAGCTTTGCTTATGACCTGTTTTTATTAAACTGTCGTGTATGTAAGTATGATAATAAAATCCCACGGTATGTGTAGCAAAAAGCTATCGAGAGTGTCCGAGATGTACAGTTTGAAACCATAATGAAAGCGTGTCTGTGCAAAAAATGGCGCATGCCGGTTGTGCTTTGAAATTTACCGTAATGTGTATACGAGTTGCTGGCAAATACTAAGTGAAAGTGAGACAATACTCTACCAGGAATAGAACCTCTATACTTGGAATACACTCATTGCAATTCGAACAGGAAATACTTTTGCCATCATCAAGGATATCCACACGGAGGAATACTATGGGAATTGGGGTCACACTCCATGACACATATAACTTAACGCAAATCCATAGTAAACACAACTTAAATAATATCAAAATCAACTATGATGGCGATTAAATCAAATAACCTTATTTTTTCCTTCGATATATTTTTCAGTTATTTTTTTATATACACATACGCATCGGGACACAACAACGTGTTAATTTATTGTCTGTCGGTTATCTTAACTATTACGTGTTACACAGGTAACCGACTTAATAATCAGTATTTACCTGACATTCCATGAAATCAAAGTAAATTCTAATCAAAACAATCGATGAGTATTTTATTAATATTATTTTCTATCTCCCAGTCGTAATAACCGATCAAATCATTTTTTTTTTACTTAAGCGGCATTTGATTCCATGAGCACAGTATTTGTAGGCACTTATTAATAAATAAAAAAATATTAATGCCAATAGCAAATAAAAAAAAATTGCCACCATTTTTTTTTATTATATGACTAGTGCATATCACTGCATCTTTTTATAATGATATTTAACAAAGATTGGGTACATGGAATTAATGCTTTAAACAATATTTGTTAATCATATATTGATCGGGATTTTTTAAAATATTATTTACGATCTCCCACTTGTAACCTATCAATTTTTTTTTAAATTCTGCTGGATAATATTAATGCCAATACTAAATTAACCAATTTTGCTCCCCTGTATATCCGTGCATGTTTTTATAATGTTATGAAACATTCTTATCACCTGAGCTATTACTCTGGTAATATTCATATATCGAAAGCAATTATCTGATATAATGCTAGCATTGATCTTAAAATCAAAATTAATTTGAGATCAAGCCAAAGTATTCAAATAACTTGATTATTTTAAAAGCTACTGATTAATTTTATAACAAGAAAGGCTTTAATTTATTACACAGTTCTATTATTTTATCACCTCACCCACTAGTCAAATACTCTAAATAATGGAGAGTAATATTAAACCATAAAATTACCGAGTTCGAAATGGTTTCTAATGAGAATGTTAATAAATGTTTATTAGAATTCCCGTAAGCAATGACAGTGTAATTTCGGGTGGAATGACAAGGCGCGTACATGCGTCAAGTAATGGATGAGTGCATCCTTGTCAAGGGTCTTTGACTAGACAGTGTGAGAGAGACACCATCAAAGCATCCAAGAGCCACAAGGTCTGGAGGTGGAAACAATAGCTTATGGAGATGTGGTATGGCATGGCATGGTGTATAGTAGATAGTTGTACTTGTGTACTGTGTTAACGGTAAACTTGATTTCGGAGCCCGGCTCGCCCCACATGTCTGCCGCACTCGTACCAACTGGGCCACATAAGAGCCTCGCACAATACCATACTACTCCGGATAACTCGATATTTATATTCAATTATACATACTATTTGACCTCGAAACCATCAATGTTATCATACCATACAAGCATCAGCGGTAAATTAATTTTTGTGATAGTTTGTTGGTGTGACCAATCTCGGCCGGTCATAAGCTATTTTGCCTCTGACCAATTCTTATATTTATTACGTTATATGTTTACGGAGAGCGTGCACATGTTTTTATTTAAATTTCATTCATACATTCTTTCACATTATACCATTTTTATATGTTTTTCTTCTTCTTTTATTATTATTATTTTTTTCTCTTTCATGCTCCAACTGACTGATCATCACTGTGACTTGGGATCCCCCGCAATGCACTAGTGTTACTGCAGTATAATATAATAAATAATAATTATTAGATATATGAACTTACATATACAATAAAAAGAACACATTTTACTAGACATTAGCTAAGCCTTTTGATCATGTTATTTATTTACACACCGAGGAGCGTCTTTTTTGAGAAGGTTTTTTATACACAACAATTAATTGTTAATTTTCTGTCGTTGATCTTAATTATTACTAGTTAAACTATTTAAACTAAACTATTACTAGTTACACAGGTCATCGACGGAGCGGCTCAGCCCGACTTAATAATCGCCTCAGTGTGTACCTAACAATCCAGGAAATCAGAGTAAACCTGGATCATTACGATCGATCGGGATTTTATTAATATTATTCCCAATCTCCCAGTCGTAATAACCGATCAAATCAATTTAAAAAATCTTGACTTCACTGGGATTTGAACCTATGACCGCAGTTTTTGTAGCAGTACTTATCCCCTGAGCTATTACGCTGGTAATATAACTAGGATAGGTTATATTTTTTTATAGATTTTAAGAGCCGTTGTGTAGCCCAGTGTTTAGGGTAACAAATTCGTGAGTGAGACTCTCTAGTTCGATCAACGACGCCGCTGGCAATAACGATGTCCCCTTGTGTCACTTGATAGATCTAAAGGACTCATTCCTATGGGGTAGTCTGGGAAACCATTTTCCCATAAAGTCTTTGGGCCTGGCCAACCCTTTACAAGGGATCTCGTCAATAGGGTATAAAAAATATATATTGGATTTTTTGTGATTTGTATTGTATTTAAAAAATATATATTAACGTCATTACAGATTTAAATACGAAACACTCGCATCATTTTCATAAATTTTGTTTTAACATCACTCAATTCCAAAAATACCCAATATTATTAAATCATACTTTTTTTTACCTATTAACAAGTATTTTCCCATACACAATGTATTCACAATACTTCAATGACCGCCGATCTGTGTACACATAAATAAAAAGTTAACTATTATATATAATTCATTGTGTGGCATTTTAGATTTGTTAAAAATGTGTGTTAAGTGAAGAGAATAATCAATTTTCCCGTTCGCTTTCCTTGAATATCAGTGAAAATGCACCCGCATGTTGGTGAAAAAAATATATTTTCGTTTACCTACTAACCATACGAGTTTATCGAACTTACTGTTAGGATGAAATATAGTATGATATTCTTTAAAATATTAGCCAAATCGATTTTATAAAAAATGATTCATATTCCAATGAGAATTATGTATCAATTAAGTTGTATAGAAATACATAATTAATGGTCAGATAATATAATATCTGATTCCTTAGGAAGACGAATTGGGTTGAAATATTATTGAAAGCCCATATAGAGACCAGTTCCCATGACGGTAGTTAAATATGCTGTATTCATTTAAAGTCACACTCTAAATACAGTAAACTAATTATGCTAATCGTTGAACTTGTAAAATCTCCAAACACCATAATGACTATTGACCAAATACAATAATTATTCATTGAAACAGTGTTAACTCTCACGGTATCCTCTTAGTATGGAAACCCGGTCACGGCTTAGTCAAATATGTATGTTGTCAAACATATAATAATGAACCTGTGATCTAAAGCAAACACGTGGACAAAAAGCCTAAATAGAGACCGTTTTGTCAAGTTGCCTACACTCATCGAATAGCGGTTTTGCATTATTAATACTAAAAAATATATATTTGTACGAATAAAACACAATACTGCCATTGCCGAGGTATTGATAACATTATATTTTAGTGCTATATTTTTCACAATATTGTATTTAGAGTATTAGGAATAAAAGAGAGATGAAAAGAACAATAGGGATAAAACCAAATATTTAGAAGTCATTTCAAATGATAAAAAAACCTAATAAAAAACCTCACACTCATATTTATAATTATTTCTAGCAATATCTATTGCAATTTTAAGGGAAATCGAAGAATTGAATAAATGAACTTAAAATATCTTCCGTTGACACTTATTTTATTGAATATTATTGTATATATAGAATCCGTGGTATTTCTATCTTTCTTTATAAAATTTTATAACAATTAATGAGTCGAATTGAGACTTAAATTATATAAATTACACTGATAATCCTAATTATCATAAGTAATACACTTTGTTATTGAATAGTATAGGTATATTTATAATAATATGTGATGTATAATACATAAGCTAGTAAAAAGCCTCATAGACATAAGCTTTAATAAATTAATTATTACAGTCTTAAAGGAATGAAATTTTGACTACTCAAACAAGTCCTATATAGAAGGAAATATGATTTAATATTTTTTTGAATGAAAATTTAAGCATAACCCATATGGGCACAGCGGGTTTGAAAATAACCGTATGTTTTATTGTATGTTCGGTACTCGCATGCGTTTTTTGTATGTTCATAGTGTAAATGTGTGTCACCGGAATAACAAAAGATGAATTATTTAATCTCGTGAACATTGTTTGCGTCCGCGTTATAAAATTCGCGTCTATACCATTGTACATTTTCACAATTTTGGTCAAATAAAATTGTACATTTTAGCTAGAAATATAATTTTAATATGAAGCAAAGTAAGGTTACATTATTTAACTATTCAATTAGTGGTGTACCTAAATAAAAATTAGGATACAATTTGAGCTTATACCGTAAATTTACCGTGAATGTTGTACGCGTCGCCGAATCTCAAGTCAAGTCATGTTTGCTTAACCAGGTCATAGCTTACCGCTTTAAGGAGGTCCGTTTTCATACTACACTGCCTTAATGTTAAACTCATTTCACTCTAAATATATGTCAAATCTGTACCCCTTGAACCGACAGTGTATTTAAAAAAATCACATTAAAGTTTGATCGGCCAAATCACAACGGATCAGATAATAATCAATTCACGTGTGAGTAAAAAACCATATAATTACTTATACTAATTTGCATATCTTCTTCATATAAAAATTCGATTGACATACATTAGAAGAGCATTGCACTAGATTTCAAAATGCATACAGAAATTTAAAATATTACTGTTAAAAACAATGCATTATTTGCATACATTTGTATTTAAGATTCGTGATTTAAACTTAATTATTTTCACACAATGTTTTCAAAATAGGTCAATCCACAAGACATATACTTAACATGCTGATAAAAGTAATCTTAATATACAATATTAATTAATTAGAAAAATATATAGCATGCATAATATTATTCTTACCTCTTTTTTATGTAATCCATTGCATTGTTTATGTTTAGAGCTAACCAATACTTTATTTCACAGTCCCAAACTCAGATATTTGAACAATTTTCCAAACTGCAAACACACACTTTTTTGTACAAGAAAGTTTTCACGTTTCTTTTAATAATATTACGACAATCACGAGAGGTGGTGTCTTAACTTTATTTTATCTTTGCTACAATTTTGACAGAAACAAAAAGAGCGAAAGCGTTTGTTCGAGTAAAATAATTTTATTTAAAAAGCCAGATCGGCGTAAAATTGAAAATGTTAGATGCCTACTAACGTACCATTTTTTGATCGACATTCTCGCTCTCAAGTACTGAAATAAATTGAGAAGATAGTCGATAAAAGAGGTCTGTACAATAGGAGTGTATGATATAGAACTATGTGTTAGATATGAAGTTTAAGAAAATTATTCCCAGATAGAGGATTGCGGGTTTCGCTGTTGACCTTTCGATCAAATCTTTTCCAACCCTTATATGGGGTATTTATCAGTTTGATTGTGTTAGTTTTTGTTAGAAATGACAGACAGTCATTCATGTGGTAACATTTGTGAATCAGCGCCGTTCAATGAAGGCGTTTCGCAATTCCTATCGGAATCCAAACAGAATATCCCAAACGTCATGCGTTAGTATGTTTTTACGTATTTACGAACTCGATCAAGGGGTTAGTAAAAAGAAGTGTCTAGCAATACATATACATATAAAATAGAAAGATAGAGGGGGTACTCACAGAGGTGTTAAAATTTACTCTTTTACTCTTTCAGCCCGAAATATACATACAGATAGGTAATGTTTTTGGTGTATGAAGAGCAGTATCTCATGTATCGATAAATAAATAAATAGATACAGAAGAAGACTCAGCCGATTTATTTATTTATACGATATGCATAAATATTGGAAATAGAAACAGAGAGAGAGAATGAGAGGCGGGCAGTGTGTGTGCGGCGCGTTGAACTGCTTTGTTCGCGATGGAGGTCAGTGTTACACACGGAGAAATGGCTCCGTGCTTTCTACTCGTGGAATTTTTTCTGCGCCGACACACTTTGAACTATTCACAAATGCGTATCGATTAATATTTTACATATATTCGATTGTTTTATATAATAGGGGGCGCGGGAGAGGCGTCGCGGCGTCGAGCGTCTTGTATATCGAAGCACATATGAACACTACACCATAGTCACTTGGGTAATTTTAACGCGCGCCCGGGTTGTCCTATTATTATTAATGACGGGAGGTAGTCTGTAGTGTTTATGTAGGTCACGGGTTCGATATCCGGTATAATGTAGAGATTATAGGTGGTATAGGATGTTACCGCGGCGGTGTCAGAAGAGAGACTGGTGTATAATACACATCGGCACACCACTGACACAATGTTCCGTTAACCAAGCACCGATACACAATTCACCACGAAAAACTGAAAAAGCTCACATCTCAATACTCAATCACAATTATCTAATATATTTTTAAATACAACCGTCATAAGCACTTCCACTTATTTCTATTGAAGGCCGCGCTCCTCCAGTTATTAATACCTAAACTCCTAACTACCTTATAGAACTCGTCCGCCCACCTTAGCCTAGGTCTACCCTGCCTTCTCTTACCCACAGGCTTGCTGGATAGTATTTCCGATACTATCCCTCCTGCTCTTTAACCCAACCTAATGTTAAAGCCCTAATAACTGCACTACGTTCACGCTCTTATATAATGAGTAAATCTCATCGTTCCGTCTAATTCTAAATAGTCCCGGTACCTCCTGAACAGGACCCAAGATCCTCCTAAGAATCTTCCGCTCGAACCTAAGTAGCCTATCCTCTTCAGTTTTGGTATATATATATATATATATATATATATGATATGTATTATTTATTTTATTTTATTATAATTAATATATGTATGTTGAAGTTGTATGGTGTAAAGTGTCTTTACATTTCTCCTGGACGTGATGGCGGCCTTCCTCCTCCGTTCTCCCCGCCCCGCAACCTCACCACTCTTTCACCTAAAAGAAGAGCCACCTCCTCATCACCATCTTACACCTCAGCCCCACCCCTTTCTTCGCCCCACTTCCTCAAAGATACTTCCGTATACAACAGAAGACGAAGGCGACCTCCGCGTCCACATTATTTGTTATTTTTAGACACAGACTTCAACTAAAAATAATTGCGCTCTTATTTGCAGATCGATCATTTAAATATTTATAAATTTATATACGAGAAGCTTTTTCTACAAATTTTGTTTTTTTAGACACAACAACGTGTTAATTCATACTACATCTTAACCATAGCGAGTTACACAGGTCACCGATAGAACGACTCTGCCCGGATAACAATCCGGGATTTTTTTTTTTGGGGCGGAAAATGACATATTTTTCATGCCCTGCTGTACATTCATGAGAAGTATGAAAGAATTCCCCTTAAGCATTCGTGATGTTCATTAATAATTAATATTAGTTATATATTTAAGTTTCTGTTATCTTGTATCTTCTGTAATTCTGACAAATGTCCATCATTGCCGAACTGCATTATGTTTTTCCTGTAATAGCAAGGTGATGTTGGTTCATGCTTTCCTTTTATCATTAATTATATGTATATATACTAGATAAATAAAAAATAAATCAGCGTAAATCTGGATCAAGACAATCAGGTCGGGATTTTATTAATATTATTCCCGATTTCCCATTCGTAATAACCGATCAAATCATTTTTTTTCCTTCAGCGGATTTAAAACCACGACACAAGTATTTGTAGCCACTTATTATTAGATTGGTTATAATTTAAAAAAAATTAATTCCAATAGTAAATTAACTAATTTGCCAACATGTTTTATTATTTTACTAGTGCATATCCCTGCATCTTTCTATAATGCTATTAAAAATTAATTGGGTACATGTAAATGAATGCTTTTATCAAAATTATTTAATCATACATCAAGATGATCGATTGGGATTTTATTAACATTATTCCTGATCTCCCAGTTGTAACCTATCCATTTAATGTTTTTAATTATGCTGGATAATATTAATGCCAATACTAAAATAACCGATTTTGCCCCCATTTTTTTATTATTATTACTAGTGTATATCGCTGCATTTTTTATAATTTTATTTAACATAATTCGGGGACATGGAAATTAATGCTTAAATCATAATTATTTATTAACATGGCCCTCAATCATACTTTTTATTTTATAAATTATTAATATTTAATTAATATTATTCCCGATCTCCCAATCGTAATAACCTATCAATTTTTTTATCTCAACTGGATTTGAACCCATGACCACAGTAGCTATTTGGTTAGGTATAATATTAATGCTTATACTAAATTAACCAGTTTTGCCCCATTTTTCACTAGTTTACTAGTGTATATCCCTGCATCTTTTTTTAATGTTATTAAAAATAATTGAGATATGGAAATGTATGCTTTAATCAAAATTATTTATTAACGTGGCACAAAATCATACATCAAGTCGATCGATCGGGATTTTATTATTATTAACAAATCATTTTTGAACCCACGACCACAGTATTTGTAGCCATGCGTCATTAGTTAAAATCATTAAAACCTTATTTGACTAAAAATAAACTTATAATTTAAATTTGTTTAAAATAAAGTATAAAGTTCTTACTCAATATAACCTACCACTGACCCCCCGTTAACATAATTTCCTGGCAAATATGAATTATTGGCGACTCCATATAATAAAGGATGTTGGAAATATATGTTATAAATAATTTAATTGGTATAGTAATTAGAATGGCAATTGCACAAGAAAAGCTGAACATCTTAACCGAGCTATGGTTATGCTCTACTGCCTTCGGAGGATGTGACTGTTGCCAAATATGCACTCATTTCAAACACCCACCCATCCAGCCTTTGCTTGATTGTGTGTTCTTTAACCAGTAAACACAGCAATTGAGTAATTGCCTTATCAAGTGCATTTCCATTTTAAGCTCATCGGAAGTAATGAGTTTGGACATAACTCCCTGCGTAGGTAAACTGTTATTTTAATAATATTTTTAATGTTGCAATGTTGACTGTATTAAAAAATATTTGAATTTATCAGTATTGCACTACTACGGCTACGAGCGTAGAGGCCGTGATTTCAACGCGTGGAATTTTTTTTTAAATAATAAATGCGGGAATAATCGTTATTTTACAAAAAAATTAAAAATATTTAAAAAAATGCCGCGACAAGTTCCCTATTTATATGATTCCCTTGTAAGGGGTTGGCCAGGCCACCCCACAACAATGAGCCCTTCACATCCAGTTCGCTAAGCTAGAAGTACTAAGTGAATAAAATTTATTCCTATATAAACAATTATTTAATAAAAATATAGTAGCTGAAACATCAATCGTTTTATTTAATGTTACAAATAGGTATTTATTTGAATTTAATAAATATCTAAATCGCATCAAATCTATTCAAAATTGACCGAAATCGAATTGATATTTTTATCAGAAAAAATATTAATTTTATTGTTTTTACAAAACAAACTAAATCATTTATTCTAATATAATTATTGATTGATATAAACCTTTATTTGTTTGATTTACAATTAGGTGAACATACATTATATTGAGCGTAAACCAATGAAAAAAGACAGTAATTTTCAGGCTTCAGAGAACACGACTGTATGGCATAAGACACTGCTACAACCTTGTGAAGGCCGTGCAATGTTTCCACATTCATCGTTATCATCATCATCATCATCACCACAACAATCGCATTTTGTATGTATATTGTACATCCATATTTATATGCACAACACTCACAATTAAATAAGTCGAATTATTGACACGTGGAACTCGCAATCCTTACACAACATCCATTCGGAGTAATAAAGACATGATAACATTTTTTTTAATTAATATAATTTCGTGGTTTTCATTTAGTCAACACATCAGCTTTATATGGTATTAGAATTTATAGAAAACAAACAATAAAACATCCTAACCTAACTTCAATTGTTTTTTAACTAACTGGTTAAATTTCAACCAGCCCATATTTAAACTCACTTGAACTGTTATACTATTAACTAATACTATTAACTATGTATCTCTTTTCTGGATTCTTTTAAATATCGAGTTTTAAAATCAATGGGAACATACAATTTATTATTTAAAAAAAATCATTTGTTTGAACCTGAGCCTTAATGTAAGCGGTTTTTATCTTGGAGTATGTACAGTTATGTACAGATTTTTTAAAATAATTCCTGAAGACTTATTTAAGTGGGACAAACGAAACCGTTAAGCTTAAATGTGTGCATTTGATTTGTTTCCGTTCGAAGAAAAGAACAAATACAATCTGGCCATAAATAATGAAACATCCTGAAAGGACAAAAACTCAAATGCGGTATCTTTGAACAATTCACAGTTATGGCTGCTCTTTAAGAATTAATACTATTTTGGTATATAACTGTGCATTGTCGATATTTACTGATATTTTAAATACTCTGTAGTAAAGTGATGTAATATTATGAAATAATCTTATGATAATTATAAAAAATGTACTGTTGCATCTTCATTGTTTATATTTCAACATGTTCGAGCTTTAGTACAAATTACTGAAAAAGGTTATTTTTTCTGTAAACGAGATAGGGTAGGTTTTTTAAAATCCCACTAAGATAATTGTTATATAAACAATGATATCTCTACTTATGCGGTTGATTTTATTGTATTTAGTCCGTTGCTAATTTATTATTCTTGAGCATTTATAAATATTACATAGTTTGATAATTAGCGTTCTTAACATTATGTAATAGGTACTTGGAACACTTCAAATTCACTTGATTTCATATAAAATTCAATATTTTTATACCATAATTTTATTGGGAATTTAATAATCGAACACTTGCATTGTTCATTTACATTTCATTTAGAAATTCGTCAATTTCAAAAGGTCTAAAGTTCACATTTTTCTTAAAGCTTGGGTATTCTCCTATAGCAATACATTTTTTGAATAGAAGATATTTATATTTTTAGCACAAAATTAATAATAAATAACAAGGTATACGAGATAATTTATTATTTTAGTATATCTATCTTATAAATAGGGTTATTTTAGTTGAAATTTTCAATTTGACAATGTTTTTTATGTTCTGTTTGGCTTTTTAATAGGAAGGTTCTATTTTGAGTTTTGATTTCATTTTTGCTTTAAAGTTGTTTATTTTTCATTCAGAAGTTTGAAGTAAATTTTAAATAAAATAATATAATACGGTTTTCATATGATGATAACACTCATCACAGTATTTAAAAAGCGATTCTCCCGATAAATACTTTTTTTGAGAATTGTCATATATTATGCATTATTAAATATCTCTAGTATCAATTTAATATGTATTAATTCTTTTAGATATGTATTAATTCTAGTAAAATAATTATATAAAATATTATTCTTCCATCTGGTAATACTGATGGTTGAGGGATCCGTACAGACATATAACACACACACACTTTCAACAATTATGGATATAAATGTTTGTGTTTGCATAATCCAGAAGCTATTCTCACGGCTTCAGTTGATCGGTTGTTGCTGAAAGATTGCACAAAGTGTGTAAATAATTCCTTTAGCATCAGACATCATGCTGAGTTGGCTGGCTTCCAGTCTTCTTCACCTCCAAATCAAATGTACCTGGCTTATCCAAAAAGAGTCACATCTTAGTATGTGGATAATTGGACACGCTCCGACCAAATATTTTGGTTTCAACACAATTGTAAACCTACAGCCAGACAATGAAAAATTCTAAACAAAAGGCGGTTTGCTTTAGTCAGTTCCCGTTTGTCACTGTCAATGTATAAATACTCAATAGAGGCTTTTTTCTACCTGAAACATCCCCCATAAATAATTGCACAAAACGTTAACTGCTTTTAACCATTGTACAATCATCAGACGTTTCTGTGCAAAGACACGTTTGATTACTGTTTCAAAAAGACAAAATTAACTATCACCTTCACATTAAACTAAACATAATATCTGCTTATTACAGAATAATTATCCTCTCATCAGGTCACATATAAGGTCATAAATAAGAATACACATTTTTATCAAATAGTCTGATAATATAAATCAGGGTAGAGAATATTATTGTATTCTATTCTAATTTCTTATTAATGCACTCATATGAAGAAATTCGGCGTTATAATGATTAATCAAGCTTTATATTACTGTCACTCAACTATCTATATTTATATCGTTTCATTCTGAGCAGGGCAGATCAAAGATAATTTATCTTATATCAGTCATGAAAAATATTTTTTTTTTTGCCACGAATTAATTGAATAATTTTTTATTATAAAAATATTATTCGTTAACCGTGTCAATACAAAATCAATATCAGAAACTGGTCAATTTATATTATGACTAGCTATTGTTTTTCAAAATAACATAGATTAAACAAATTAATTATTCTACTTAATTTTTATTATTCGCATCTTTGATATAAAAATGAATGAAAACCTTTCGGGCTATTATATAAAGATTTTTTTTAAATTTAGATCAGATTTCAATATCAACATAATAAAAAAACCAGCGTGATAGCTCAGGGGATAAGACGCATGGCTACTAATACTGTGGTCATAGGTTCGAATCCCACTCAAATCTAGAATTTTTAAATTGATTTGATCAGTTATTACGACTGGGAGATCGAGAATAATATTAATAAAATCCCGATCGATCGACTTGATCCAGGTTTACTCTGATTTTCCTGTATTGTAAGGTAAATACTGAGGCGATTATTAAGTCGGGCAGAGCCGCTCTGTCGGTGACCTGTGTAACTAGTAAGATCACCGACAAACAATTAACACGTTATGTGTATAAAAAAACCTCCTCAAAGAAAGCTCCATCAGAGATGTTGGTTCTCTCGTATTCCAGACGACTGTTTCTCTTAATAATAAAAAAAATAAAAAAATAAAATAAGGCATACTAGTAATGTAAAAGGAGTACCTATGTACTTTTTTACAATAAATTACCAATTTGAATTATTAAATATTTTATTTAGTTATGATTGTGTTATTATTACCACCACAAAACATGTTGTTGTTTTTCCTAATTAAAAGAAATATGTAGATAAAGAAAATTGATTAACATACCTGCTTGTCATCAATCTATTCTTATCCTCCTGAAAGATGCAATATTGGTTATATTATATGTTGTGCAATTTTATGAATACAATACATTTATTAAAAGTATTGCCTTATTCTTGAATTATAAAATGTGCCTACGTGTCGATTGCCAACAAGACATGACATTCTTATACAAAGAGCTGAAAGAGTAAAGTTTGTATACAAAAAGTGCTCCAATATTGTATGTTGTATCTCAGTATTGTTTCCTGTCCATATCTTGTGCAACCGTGGACAATTACAAAACCGATCCTGCTGAGTGTCACATAATGCAAAGGTAAAAAAAATGTTTATATTCAGCATCCGTTCAAAATCAATTCGGTAGTCGGTATGTTGATTCTAAATACACACAGAGTTTTATACAAGTACTCATACTAGGAAATGTTTATCACAAAAAGTTTATACACAAATGTGTAAAAACATGAAAGAACACACAAGTCGAGTCCTAAATAAATTCATCAAAATATTTTAAATACACAAAGTATATATATATATATATATATATATATATATATATATATATATATATTATATATATATATATATATATATATATATATATATATATATATATATATATATATATACTATGTGTATTTAAAATATATTGAATTTTACATTGTTCATAAAATACAAAACATCTTATGAATTAGACTTAGGTGTACAGAATATATGAATCTTTTACCTATAACTAATATAAGAATGTTTTATTTAAATTTTATATGTATAATATTATTAAATTATAGAAAGAATGGGAAAAAAATAAAAAACCCATTTACAGATATGGAGATTAATAAACAAGGATAGACTCTACATAAACAAAAACAATTACAAAGTATTATGCTCAAAACTATATAACCGATTGATTGGGAAAAACCATATTTGATTCGAGTGAATTATTTCAAAGTTATTAAATTTTCTAATGATATCAATTTAGGAAGTTCATTGGCAAAATGAACTTACGTTTCCTCGAATCATATTTGGTTTAATTAAAAAAAAAACTACATTACTTATAATCGGGTTAGTCATTTTAGTGTAATGTTTATTACTCAAATCTACGATATTTGCTTTGATCATTTTTAACTTTATGTCCTTGTGGACTTCTTTGAGATATGTGCCTGGTTCAAGATCTAAGGCCATCTTAAGACACTTGTTTTGTATGGCTTGAATTTTATCCATACTATTTATTAAATATACTCTCTTCTTAATGGGGTAGGTTAAATTATAATTAGTGTCGATTGACCTATTAATAGATGTGTGAAAAAAATACGAAATGTGAACGACTAATAATAAAGCTCACACGCATTTCTTTGAAAGTCTTCCACATCTGCAAAGGTCTTCAATTGCGCAACATGAAGCAAACTTTGCCAAAATAGAATCGATTATATCGATTATTGGAAGTACTGCAAACAATGAATTGGCACATGTGTCTTGTTGATATTATCAACACTTCATTTGGCACAATTGTTTGAAAGGATAGTTACAAAAGCTTTGCCACAATACGACAACACGCACAGCGAGGAGTTCAAAGTTGAAATAAATTCGAAGAACATGTACTGTAACAATTTGACATTTCACTCAGCAGTAAAGCCAATTGGCTCTAACTACATTGACAATGCCAGATTTTTATTTTTATGCGACAATTTGGAATTTTTAAATTACTTAAAATAGCATTTATGCTATATAAAGGCGACATTCTATATTTATTATTATACATAAAATGTTGTCCGAGTATGCAAAAACAAAAACCTATATACATGTTTTGATAAAACTTTCACATTTATAACACAGAAATATTTCCTTTATTATTCGTCGTATATAATTAAGTAAGATAAAAAAATTCATATTACATTCAGTTTTGTTTTCATGCTATTAAAGGTTATTTGAATAATAATTTCTAAATAGAATTCATCCTAACCGATTCAAATAAGAATACACTTAGAGTTATTTATTGAAGACAATTGGGTTGTATAATATAAATATAAATAAACCCCTTAAGCGATTTTATTAGATTTTTCAGACAATTTTAAATAAAGGAGCAAAATTACAGATTCCGAGGTGAATTCCTTTTTGACTCTGGTAATGTAACATGAAGTAATTAATATATATTATAATAAAGTGGTAAATATTGTCGCGATCTCAATGAAGTTCTATCTAAAGAAGTGTCATGCGTCTTGTTTTCATACATTGGAACATGACTGACACTACTGCATGCGCATATTATACATATACTTCACACATTTTGTGGTTTAATATGTACTGACTGACAGCTAAATATGTACTGTAGACCTCAAAATCCGACACGTGAGAGCAACAATATTTTCTTAGATGAACAGCCAAGTCAATCATGTAAATTGTTTACATATATGTCCTTGAATATATCAAGCAACATTTAATGATGAATTTATCATATGAGTGAAAGACGGTGTAATGTAATTAGAAAGATCGATAAGTGACAGATAAAGAGTACCTACATTTATATACATATAATCTCATTGTTATACAAGATGCTAATTAGGCCAGTACTAACCTACGGTGCATAAACATGGGTTATTACCAAAACTGAAGAGGATAGGCTACTTAGGTTCGAGCGGAAGATTCTTAGGAGGATCTTGGGTCCTGTTCAGGAGGCACCGGGACTATTTAGAATTAGACAGAACGATGAGATTTACTCATTATAAAAGAGCGTGAACGTAGTGCAGTTCATTAGGGCTTTAACATTAGGTTGGGCCGGACACGTGGAAAGAGCAGGAGGATAGTATCGGAAATACTATCCAGCAAGCCTGTGGGTAAGAGAAGGCAGGGTAGACCTAGGCTAAGGTGGGCGGACGAGTTCTATAAGGTAGTTAGGAGTTTAGGAATTAATAACTGGAGGAGCGCGGCCTCCAATAGAAATAAGTGGAAGATGCTGGTGCGGGAAGCCATGGTTCATCACTGAACTGGAGTGCTTATGATGATGATGATGATAATCTCATTGAGAGATCCTATCTGTTTTTCTTTTAATTTTCAGCATGACGACTCAAGAGTCAATAACGAGTATGGATAGTTATTTCGGAAGGAGGTTCATTGGCCAAGAGTGTAATGATTGTGCAAGCAATGGAAGGTGTCGGCACCAGGCGGCGACTGGCATCAACTAACCAAGTGACCAACACAACTAACTGATTAACCAACTATTGCAAACACACTACATCCCGCCACACTTGCACGAGATATCATTCCGGAAGGATGCGAACCCAGAACACCTTTATAATATTATAACCATATTTGTGAAATATCCTCCCCAATACAATCTATGCACGCTACGGTTCAATTATCTATAAAAGATCGACAGTGTGATAATAAAGGTGTATCCTAAAATACAATTTGATAAAAAAACACAATATTTTATGGAAATTTCCAAATTTATGATTGATTCATACATTAAGTTTAGATATTAGGGGCCGTATACAATATAATTTTATAATGATAGTGTGTGCTAGAAGTAAGAACGTTTTAATTGATAAGGTTAGAGCAATAAGGGATGCCGCCAAAACAGTATGATTAGTTATAAACGTAGATAAAACTCAGTATATGTATGTGACATCCAACTCGGAATCGGTAGCACATCGTAGTCTGAAGGTAGATAATGACAACTTTCAGCAGGTTGACTCGTTTGTATATTTGGGAGCAGTGGTCACTAAGGAGGCTGGAAATAACCAGGACATCAACTCTCGCCTGCAAAGTGCTAATAGGGCGTATTTCGGCTTAGTACGCTTGCTCAGATCAAGATATCTAAGTAGAAGTACCAAGGTAGAATTATACAAGATGCTAATTAGGCCAGTACTAACCTACGGTGCAGAAGCATGGGTTATTACCAAAACTGAAGAGGATAGGCTACTTAGGTTCGAGCGGAAGATTCTTAGGAGGATCTTGGGTCCTGTTCAGGAGGTACCGGGACTATTTAGAATTAGACGGAACGATGAGATTTACTCATTATATAAGAGCGTTAACGTAGTGCAGTTCATTAGGGCTTTAACATTAGGTTGGGTTAAACAGCAGGAGGGATAGTATCGGAAATACTATCCAGCAAGCCTGTGGGTAAGAGAAGGCAGGGTAGACCTAGGCTAAGGTGGGCGAACGAGTTCTATAAGGTAGTTAGGAGTTTAGGTATTAATAACTGGAGGAGCGCGGCCTCCAATAGAAATAAGTGGAAGATGCTGGTGCGGGAAGCCATGGTTCATCACTAAACTGGAGTGCTTATGATGATGATGATGAGATTTTAATCTATTTATAAATTTATTTATTTATATATCTATACGTGTAATGCCGGGTAACATCAGTTAACAATTAAAATCGTTTTTTCACTTACCCCTATCTATGCTCATCATATATGTAGTTTATTGTTTAATTGTCAGCTGTCAACTTTCTTATAAACTTGCAATTTTTTGTTAATTATAAGCTTCCAGAAGAGATTATCGATGAGGACTGCAGTGTCATGATTTGCTGCTGTAATGCTATTTTGATATCGCAGTCTGATATTCGTCTCATTATATATAAATAATAAATATATAAATATAAGTCAGTAGGTATTCCGCATTTGATTATTCTATAAATGGGTTTGTATACTTTGTAAGCTGTACACGGTGACAGACATCATGTATCAAATGTATGAATCATATTAAAATAATGCAGTTCATTGATTCTTTAAATTTTCTTTCCAAACCCGAGTAATATTTTTTTACAAAAGTATCACACAACCCTATTTAAATAAATTTCGGTCAATCAATCGAATCCGCTTGAACACCGTTTTGACCAAAACAAATTTGCTTTCAACACAATAAAAAATATTGCACACTGTTCAGCCCCGATTTACATTTATTTAGTCGTTCTTATTAAAATTACGCGTTGAATATTTTATTGGCAGTGAAAAGTGTAGGAAATGGACGCAATGTGCTACTTATTCGTTGGACTGACGACTTTACTATGACTATTTCAATACAATTTATGGGATATTTGAATATGTACATATATAAATGTACACATTTCAATGTAAACATGAATTTATAAATGTTAATAATGATTCTACTATATGTGTTAACGCATAAAAATTCTTTGAATTAGAATACAAATACATAAAATATGTTCTCAATGATAATTATTATTTAGGCTTGAATCTGCATTTCGCAATCAATATTCAAAATTTGAATAGAGTGGCTTTTTCAACTTGATATACACCTTACAATTCAGGAAATCAGAGTAAATTGAGATGTTAATCTAGCAGGATCGTTACCGCCGATTAGAATGCCAGTGAAATGGATGAATAAATATCAATATGGTAGACCAAATAGACGAGTCTAAATGAGAAAATTAGTCTTGCCTTTGTCAAGCTCGACTGTTTCTTACGCCATCTTGATATTTATCATCCACTTGTCCGGCTTTCCAAATATCCGTGGTGTCGGCAGGGTTTTAACCATCATCACGGTGTTTGTAGCCATACTTCAATGGTCAATGTGAGAGATTGTATTGAAATATTTATAAATAATGATACCCTACTTAGGTAAGAGGTGAATTTTTATAGTTCTATTTAAATGATTTTGATACTTCTCATTGAATTTTAAAAAATGAATACAATTCTTGTATTTTCACGAGATGGCCAAAGATGTGGATCAATGTATATTCATATAAATATAATGATTGGATTGGTTTATTTTAATAGATGGAAGATGGCCTGGTTTCCAGCGAGGCTTGACTTCTACTTCTACTTCTACTAGATTCGGCAACACAGCGGGAATCATCACGTCAAACTTTCACTTGGAGACACGCGCCTTTTGCTAGACCAAACCAGTAACGAAATCGAAAATAACAACGAATGATCGCACCACTAATAATCTCGTCTATTTGCCATTTAACAAAAAATATATAGCCTCGAAAAAAATGCCACCAAAATATGAAAGCTTTCCATATAAAGCCACGCATCCACAACGATCTGTAGTTTAAAAACATCTCCATATCTATACGACTATGTGGTAAGCCTTTTTATTTTATTAACGATTTGTTAAATGATCAATAAAATATTATAGCTCGGCTCGCGATCAAAATATAAACCGAAAGCTACGGTAATTGTGTCTTAAAAAACCAGCATTTGTCACGGATTTAGTTTAACCGTTTTAACCCAATATTATTTACCGGTTATTTATGTACTTTTTCAATGATTAACGATCGACTGTCAAGCTTCAATAAAAATTAATATAACACAATACAGACATTACTGAATTAATGAAGATTTATTTAGTGATAATGTTTGAAATAAATTTACACTGTATTATTTTACAAATCGAATAATTATAGTTGAATTGCTGTGTGAAAAATATTATTTTAAAATGCTGGATTCTTTAACTTTAATATTTTACATGTTATGTTTAAAGTTTAGGAGTTATAGGTAAATGATACAATTTCTTTATTTAGTTTGAATTTTACATTGCTTGATAATATAATACATCTTAGGAATTAGACTTTGGTGTACAGATAAGATAAATCTTTTTCCCTATAACCAACATGAGAATTTTAATTTTTACTTGAAATGATAAAAAGTATGGGAAAAAATAAAAACAAACCCATTTTCAAATATGAAGATTAGTAAATATTAACAAAAATACAGCAAACACTGCATAAACATAAATAATTACATGGAATATGAGATATAGCCCAGTCAAATTAAGGTTTCTCCTTGGAAATGGATGTTTTAAAAGTTTGATTAGTAAATCATATATTTTATTTTAATACCCTTTATCGAGAATCCCAGTGTCCTGTATAGATTAGGAGATTATATCACCTGGTGAAACTATAAATATAATATTGGTGCTACCGTGTAAGCAAGAAGTGAGCAGATGGAAAGATAGTGGAAAGTGGGCCACAAGTGAGACAACAAGCAGTTTATTTAGTATTACTTGAAGTGAGACAAACTTGTTGGAGAAATGCTCGACCTTGTTTCGTGACATACATTTTGAAGAGCGCGCTAACACCAATACTATTACACTCATCTTGTATTCAGACACACCAATACACCTACAGTGGAACTGTGCGCCGAAAAAGAAATTATTTCATATCATTGTACATTTTATAATATTTTTTGAAATATTTTTATTAAATCCAAAAAAATATACTACTTAATAAAACACCAACATCACTGAAAAGCTTATCATCATACATACATATCGCCTGCTCCAGCGTATAATATCGTAAGTGCAAAAAATTCTGTGTGCTCTTAAGTCTTTATAAGTCTAAGAACTGAGCCACATATTCAATCTGGTTCACAGTAAAATAAGTAAATGCATTGTTACTACATGTCATATGAACTCAAATAGACCTGAGCTCAGTTTTTACCGCTGAGTACTTCTTTAAGATGTTTAAAATATTTTTGCCTTTTAATCGCAAAAGTATTGTCACAACCACTTACAGGGGTCACTAGAAATGTGTTGAGTGAGGGAGACACACTTAATGCCTTTATCGAATAGGAGAGAAGAGTGCAACAATACACGGGCTTACACTAAATCGAAACGAATTATTTATATGCAATGCGATATCTAATGTTTATATCGCCTGCTCCAGCGTATAATATCGTAAGTGCAAAAAATTCTGTGAGCTCGTAAGTCTTTATGAAACTGAGCCACATATTCAATCTGGTAACACTGCCTGTCACGTGGCACTCGGTTTAATTATTATTTATAAAATATAACAATTCACGATTAACTACCTTCTATTGACAGAGACATGAAATGTGTTATAGATAATGGATGAATCAACATTATTTGCCGGTCAAATAGGACTATTTTACTATTTCAAAAAAGTCCCACCTAATAGGTTAAATAATGATTGAAAATCAACATTTTTTAACGTTTCATATATTTGGTAAACATATGTACGGCTTGGTTGCGATGAAGCAGTACCACATTTCATACATATAAAGGACTATTTTCGCATATCTTCAATAATCAACAAATATAAATCCAGTCTCACTACCAGACATTCTATTCGATTTTGAGATTTTGGCTCAGTTCCATAAATACTTAAAAGCACACAGAATTTTTTGCACTTACGATATTATACGATTTATATTGGAGCATTCCATATGTATATCAGATATTTTCGGCAAGTTAAGACTGAAGAAAATTAGTTTGTCGTAGCACAGTCGTAGCTTCAACATAGGAAATATATTAGATAGACTAAAACGTGAGAAAATACCACTTTTGATCTGATTTATAGAAAATAATATTTAGAAAATCAATATAGGTATCACATCTTCTGAAATGAACTCAAAAATATTATTTAACTGGATTATTGTCAAAATTGGGGGGCTATCTTTTATTTTCTTGGTTTCGATAATTCATTCAATAGCTATTCTCAGTGACTAACTTTAATGTGAATATATACATATTTAAATTGAGACACGCAGAGAGAGACAAGGCTTTAAAATCCGGGTTTGTCCTGCTGAAACATAAAAAGAAAACTTATATTTCCCAATCAAGTGAAGTACTTCTATTATGTCATACAATAAGGGTTAACAGAAAGTAAATTGAGTATTAAAAGTTTTTCGTAATATAATCTTAATTATTTTCTACGTATTAATAAAATATAGACGCAGTGTTGTAAAAGCGGAAACAGTACGACATCTGGTCTCGATCAAGTATAGCACAGTTGTAAAGTCGACCTGTTTCCTAACTAAAACTTCAACTTATCAATAATTCATCTGCACTCCAAAATAAAAATAAACTGAGTTTCCTTATCCTCAATCAAACACGTGTTTGGACCACAAGTCTAATAAACTTGTTTAATTTGACCAGCGTCAGGTTTTATAGTTGTCCACCCGTCGAAGTCGCTAAATCACTTGACTCTTTTTAATCCGCAAAGTTTCTATGTGAGATTTTTCGCATTACCAGTTTCACCGAAAATATTTAAGGGCAATAAATATTAAATTAGTGCACCGGTATACAGATACAGATAAACAACGGTAGTTTAAAAAATATGTCATAACAAATTATCGTTTCACTTAAAAATATCAAATGGAAAATCATATTCCAATTTGGTACTACTGAAAAAAAACTAACATATACTGAATCGATAGATATTTTGATGATTTTTTATAAGCTATATATAAATTACAAATCAAGCCTCTTAAGTTTGAAATACCTACTAATTTTTAATCGATAATTACATATATACATACTTAAATATTATACAGCTTTACAATTGTAAGATACATCTATTTTTCTTAAATTGAAATATGAATGTTGGAAATTAGGATAATATTCGAAACAATGATTGATGGCAAATTTGACTAATTAGCGGAATAAAAATAATGAATTACCTCATATTGAAGTCTTCTTCAAGCTTTAGTACATGAACATAAGTAATAAACATTAGCTTATCATTATTTGCTGAAATATTTAAAAAAAATCTCTACCTCCCCTTAAAATAGTCTCGTTGAAAGTCTTTCTTGTATAACTATAAAATCACAATAAAGATCATACCTAACGTTGACAATGTATACCAAGCAAAAATAGGTACATCAATGTTCTCGGACTGGTGATCCACTTTCAGTGATTTTATATTTATAATATTTCTGAAATGATTGTGTATTATATAGTGGAGAAAATACAATGTTAGTAATAAAATATATTGTTGTTGGAATATGGGGTCATGACCGCTTTATTTGTAGGCTTTGTTACCTTGCCATCAGCGGGGCCCTCAATAGCCTTTCTCAATAATTCACCCATCAAATATATTCATAATATTAAAATAATTGAATTAATTATTCAGTTTCCTGGGCGTCTACATCGACTACAAAATATTTATGACTGGTAACAATTTTTTGCCTTTTATGAACAAAGACGTTTTGAGTTATTATTTTATTTGCATATGTATAAACTTTATGATGCATTTTACACGAAATATATTTAGGTAGATTCTGCTAATGTGAGTGCAAGCTTAGATTATTGTTTTATCATTTTGAGTTTGTATGTTTCACAATGCTTCATAATAAATCAGAAAATGGCATTTTAAAACATGTATATATATTTTCTATTATATATATGTGTATGTTCTGATTTTTTCATTCGCTTCTGATGTTTCCATGTTCTAAAATGCCATTTTCTGATTTTTTATGAAGCATTTTGAAACACACAAACTCAAAATGATAAGACAAATCTAAGCTTACTCTCGCATAAGCAGAACCCACCTAAATATATTTGGCGTAAAATTTTATTATATATATTATTTATTAAAATTGATGTGACCATTACCTATCCTATTAAATTTATTCAATGAGTTATTTTCTCAACTATAAATTAGTTTCATAGTCGTGTATATATGTATGAATCTTATGTAATATAATTTGCTATTAGTAAAATTCATTCAAAAATAAATGAAAAAATTAATTCCATTTAATTAATACATAACATCTTTATAAAAAGAAATGTAAATGAAGAAGCATGCCAAATGTATAATTATGGGTATTTAAAAAGTAAGAATTGAAAGGTGTTAAAAGCTTACACATTAATATGAAAAAAAATTGATTGGAGTGAGTAAGAAATAGATAAAAAATAATCAATAGGTACTGAATGTTCCGAAGATCGGGATAAGTTTGGGAAAAATAAATGTGATTAATGATTATTTCTTTATTTATTTATACCCGCCACAAAAAATATCTATAGAATATTATATTGATCCTTATCACCAACACCCCGTAACTTGCTTGAAAGTTTTGCCATTATTTTGTACGAGTATGAATATAGTATCGTTATCCAACAATTATGCCATGATAGTTTCCTTATTATCTAATCGTAATATGTAGTTGTGAAAAAGTTGTCTCTGATGTTCTCATTCTCTCATTGCATTGAACTACATCTCTAACTGCCAATCAGTTCTTTCTATCACAGTTTTCATATTTTTATATTTTTTTTATTTTTTTGATAAATCCTTTCATAAGCGGCTCTATTATCTCAAACTTATTTATTTCCAAAATGTTATTGGACAGAATTCAATCGAATTCATTATACTCACAGCATACTTTTATTAGATGTAAAAAGCTGACAGATATAACTCATTCACTTTAAACGATATCACCGATATATTAGCAGGCCATACAAATGGATGTATAAATATCAAGATGGCGGACCAAGCACATGAGTTTAACTGAGGCAACACTGTAATCAATGTGATTAATAGGCTTTAAACAACAGTAATGAAGAGCGATATACACCCCTAACTGATATTCAACGCCTTTAAACTAGTAATTGTCTCACTCCGACTCGTCGACTTGGTCCGCTATCTTGATATTTATACATCAAGTTGTATGGCAAACTATCTTTCGTGGCATCGCTTTTAACTTTGCATTAATGGAGGCAACAGAAGAGACAGGGTTATAGGAGGTAAGTACCTAATTAAAAGTTCTTAGACTCTTGAAAGTTTTGGCTTAATAAAATAAAGAAAGCTTATGCCTCATTCTTATTAAAGTATTCAGCCAAATTTATACTATGAATATTCGCCGTATTCTGCATGTAGCATACATTTAAGGAAGGTAACTATTCACACTTCCCTTCCTTAAATTTGACATTTGCCTTCCTAAAATTTGACGTTTATGATGACACTTTGTGAATACGAACTTTATGAACTTTATTGTGCAACTGACGTTACCGAATTAAATTCGTTTTAAAAATCTTCGATTGGTAGACCATGTACAGTTAACAGGGAGACTGACTAGTCGAAGACTGGATGCTGATCAGGGCTGAAGGGGCGGAGACTGGAGCCAGGGAGCAATACTGACCAGTGAAGTATGGAAGATGGTAGAATGGCCTCGCTGGCAGTAGTCAGCAGTCTTAGCAGCTATGGTGAAGGACAGGAAGGAGACACGGAGCTGGAAGTGGAAGGTGCGAGGAGCTGCAGGGGCGGAGACTGGAGCCAGGGAGCAATACTGACCAGTGAAGTATGGAAGATGGAAGAATGTCCTCGCTGGCAGTAGTCAGCAGTCTTAGCAGCTATGGTGAAGGACAGGAAGGAGACACGGAGCTGGAGGTGGAAGTGGAAGGTCCCTAGGAGCTGCAGGGGCG
The DNA here is from genome assembly GCA_022606485.1 of Agraylea sexmaculata. Lineage (NCBI taxonomy): Eukaryota > Metazoa > Arthropoda > Insecta > Trichoptera > Hydroptilidae > Agraylea > Agraylea sexmaculata. Next base: position 11,059 of record JAGTTH010006675.1, on the reverse strand, counting down.
GAGACTGGAGCCAGGGAGCAATACTGACCAGTGAAGTATGGAAGATGGGAGAATGGCCTCGCTGACAGTAGTCAGCAGTCTTAGCAGCTATGGTGAAGGACAGGAAGGAGACACGGAGCTGGAAGTGGAAGTGGAAGGTGCGAGGAGCTACAGGAAACCAGCTTTGTGTTGCTTATTATATTCGTATAGAAAGTCGTTTGCAAGGAAGAAAGCGTGCTAAACAATTAGAAATATTTTATAAAAAAGTTTTTAATATAAAATATATTAATAATTTACCTAATGCAATCCCTGACCATTAGATCTTTTTTTAGGATTTTTAACTAGTCCAGTTTAAAACCAGATTTTGACATTACAAATAGGGCACACATTTAAAATTAATAAACATGGACTCTCAATGCCATCAAAGTATTAAGATTTAAAATTAATAAAGGATATTTGATCACATTTATTTTGGTTTCTTTCAATGGAATTAAATAATTGTTAAGAGAAAAAAAATGAGAAAAAGGTTAAGATATAATATGGTTTTATTATAAACTTACAAACAACATAAAACAACGAAAAAACTTATAAACAACAAAAACGTGTAATTTCCACTTCCTTAATAGGATACACAGTCTGAATGCAATGTCAATTAATTAACAATATCCTTATTTTGTAAATACCACAGATTTCCACATCACCTTTGCGAATAAGAAAAAAGCATAAAACGGTAGTATATAATTATATCCAATATACATACTCTGTCATAGTGATTGAAAATGGTTGAAATACTTTTTTATTATTCTATATTGAGGTACTGTGAATGATGCATTACCTTTTTTTATAGTGGAAGGTTCCCCCATAGGTCTATAACTACAGTTAATATTAAAAAAATTGTTACATTCAGATGATAAGGTTAATAAAAAATAATTACTAGCTACAAATACAAAGCAAGGCATTTATACCATAATATTATTATTTTTTTAAATTTTGGAAAGGCAAATTACACAGAAATTTCAAAAAGATGTGAAGCGAGCAATGGTGGGTGTCAGGAATCTCTATCGTTTCACTTGCAGATGTAAATCACTACAGTAACTGGAAAAACAAAAACAACAAAGAGCAGTAAACGTAAATCAATAAAAATTTATTGCAAACTTTATTCAACTGGATCTGAAAAATGCAACATGGCAAAGTTGTTCCTGTAAATCAGACCCTCGGTGTCGTTTATTTCTTCTCCAGTAGAAGTATCTTAGAAAAATGGTTAAGATATCATATGGTTTTATTAAAAATATAATTGTTTTAATTATACTCACATTGTCACACATACTGTCAGTATCTTGGTAAAATTGTTTGACATCAGCTTTGTTCAGACTAAAACCATGTTTATTCATATTTATTAATGATATTCTTAATTTTAAATATTCATTCATTTTATTTAAACCTCCTTTTCTTTCAATTTCTTTTGTTTCTTTTATGAATCTCTTTCCTTTTTGTAGGGATATTTTTCTCTCCCGGCTGCATATTTCTCTTTTTCGGCAGCATATTTTTCCCTTTCCGCAGCATACTTTTCTTTTTCAACTATATACTGTTCTTTGCAGAATCTCAATTTCATTAGCCCATCATGGTCTTTAAACCCATATTATTTCATAAACACATAGCTTAACAAAGATGTATACAAATTACCAACCTATGCTGTTGGTTCCCAAATTAATAGTTGGCTCAATGTTGAGTACATTCCTACTTGTTCCCGGCTCCTCGCAATTATGTTGTTGTGCTGAAACCACCATATTTCATAAAACCATAGCTTATCAAAGATGTATACAAATTATCAACCTATGCTGTTGTCTCCCAAATTAATAGTTGGCTCAATGTTGAGTACATTCCTACTTGTTCCTGGCTCCTCGCAATTATGTTGTTGTGCTGAAACCACCATATTTCATAAAACTTCTTCCATCTTCCATACTTCACTGGTCAGTATTGCTCCCTGGCTCCAGTCTCCGCCCCTTCAGCCCTGATCAGCATCCAGTCTTCGACTAGTCAGTCTCCCTGTTACTGTACATGGTCTACCAATCGAAGATTTTTAAAACGAATTTAATTCGGTAACGTCAGTTGCACAATAAAGTTCATAAAGTTGGTATTCACTATAAACGTCAAAATTGAGGGTGGAAACGTCAAAATTGAGAAAAGGTAGTGTGAATAGTTACCTATTCTTAAATGTATGCATGCAGAATACGGGCGATTGTATTTAATCTTTTACTCGGCAACTTTTTGCTAGCGCCATCTGAAGTGTTTAATGTCAAAACTATAACTGTTTTACTCCGGCATTTTAATTTAACCAATAGTTAAATCGCGTTGCTTTTAGTAGATGGCGTTATTTATTTTTCATGAAATTGATTTTATATAATATAATTTTAATATAATAATAAGTATGGCCAAGCCCAACAATGTAGATGCATTTTCCTCTCACCGCACGCCGGAATTCGTGTACCGTGGGAAAGGAATGCATCTATTTAGCAAATAATACAATAGATAGATTAACCGGTTACCTTTCATTTGATATTCATTAAAATATTATGTATTAACGACTTAATTATCTCACCTTGGGTCATTGACAAGCTACCATAATCTTCACCTTTGTAATGCCAATAATAATCCTATTACTATCAATTTATTCAAGCTTTTTATTGCACAATGAAAAAAATTGAGCATTGTACGATTCATATTAAATCTACCGTTAAATTGAATATTTTTTTATGTAACGCACAATACAAAGTTTCAATTTTTTGCAACAATTATGATATTAAAAACAACTTGTGAAACCATATTTTATGTTGACAAGTTTGGTCAATATGTAAATATTTTTATTGATTTTATTAGTCACTTGGATCATTTACCTTTTAAGTCACTCATAAATAATTCAATATTGGAAACTTTCATTTTTTTTCACTGAAATCCAAACACGTTTAATAAATAATATTTAAAGATTGTAAGGTAGTGTTATTGTATGGTTTCCATGGCGATCTTGTACTCCACTTTTACAAGCGACACGCGATTGAATTTCCTCATATCGTTTATCACTTAAATATACATTGTTTTTATTGGAATTTCAGTATCCAAATGCATAGTAGATATTTAAAAAAAAAATATTTGATGATCACTAGTGGAATATCTAACCTTATTAAAGATCAATCTAGAAAATGTTGAGTCCCATTCTGGAAGCATCTGGCATGTGAATTGACAGAATAATTAAATAAACTTAGGGAATTATCATGAAATCTCAGAAATCAATATAGCTATTTTATGAATATATCAATATTATTAGACGGGACGGTTAATTTGAAAGTATTTTGTTTGTTGTTCCTAATATAGAAAACTTATGTATGTAGTTCCTCGTGGATCAATAAGCACCCCCATGACCTATATTTCACATACCTGCAACTGTTTTTAATTGCGGTCTAAATTTCTAAATATAGAAATCAGATAAAATGTTCAGACTACGCCGATGTTGTCTTAACGATCCAAAGCTAATATTTGAATAAAACGCATTATACTATAGATTTGAATTAAACATTTTATTTCATTATAACTTTGAAACGATCCATGCATTGCGTATTTACATACACATAGATTTAAAATTAATACTATACATTTATAATACAGGAAATGTGTTCAATTAATAACATCTTAAGCATAACATCCGTGGAAGGATGGACATTCAATATATTCGGTGATGATTTCCACGAGAACAAATGTGGAACATTGGGTAACTTTAATATTATAATCAAAATCGCCATAGACAATAATAACAAATGTGTAATATTTTTGTAATTACAAATTAATAAATATAATATTTTATTTTCGAAATTGCACGTTTGGCCAACATGATACGTGTAAAGCTTCAACTTTTAGACACTAACAGCAATTTTATCATAAAATTACAATGACGATTAAAATAATATTTACTATCTCCATACTGGCTACATATGGCAAAATTGCCTTAACTCTCTTAATTAATTTATTACTACAAAATATATGAACAATACAAAAGAGCGATGAACTCTTCGCAGTGAGGAATTAATTATATCACATTTATTTATTACACATAAAGTAGGCAATATTATAACAGCACCCTCTACGGGGAGTGTATTTTCTACTAATATGCGCATTATTCTCTGTTAAAAGCACTTTGGTATTACAAATCTGGCATGACTGTTTAATTAGTTGCATCGTAGCATAATTCGGTATAGTTTGAATATTATAAACTAGACCATCACAGTATTTCCTATAACACAATCACTGTGCGTATTCGAATCAGTCAATTCAGAATAGCCAGACTCGACACTACAAGCACTATCGCTGTCCGCTCCGCCGACTTTATCTTCTTCGCTCTTAAAATTTATTTCAAAGTCTAAGCTACGACTTCCAGTTAAATTTTTCAACTCTTCGGCGTGGTCGTCGTACGATTTTTCACAATCTTCACCGACCGGGTAAGTCGTCCTGAGGTAATGTCTTCTGGGGTCACGAAAGTCACACGTCTCTCCTAATGGTACCAAGTTGACTTCGTCACTAGAAGGCGAAATACTGCAGCCATCCCCTAAAGATAAGTAGTCTGAACTGTCACTTCTGAGCGAGTCAGCGGGGTCGTTATCCACTTGAGTTTGAGGTTTTGATCTATTAATGCTGCTCCTCATGTAGATTCCGCTGTCTTTGGTGAAAAGCTTTTCAAAACTTTGAACTCGTTCTAATACGCTGATTTTGTGGTTAGCATCCAGGTCGTATTCTTCCTGGATAAAATTGCATGGTAAGGAATGCATGTCGACATCAGAAGTAGTGACAGTACTTGCAGTCTCGCAACCGCTCGATATAGAGCCTTCATCAGAATCATGTACAGAGAAGTTGTTTGAAGGACAAGTGCGATCCGAGCTTTCATCCTTTTGCTTGTCAATTTGTTCTATTTTATTATCATCCTTCTCATAATGAAACACTTCATTGTCGTCTTCGGAATCGGTTGTGTAGTAATGCCGATCGCTAATTTCAGAGCCATTGGACATACTGAATGTAACGTGACTCCTTTTTTCATTAGAAGTGGTATTTTTCTCGGATTCATCTTTCCTCTCTGAAATATTGACCGCATCACAACTCTTAGATTGTAGATTGGATAGGACTTCTTCTGATCGCATTAACGTTTCTGTATCTAAACTCTGTCGTCTATAGGCATCGCTATCAAACTCAGAACCAGCATCATTTACTTTCCTAGGACTTTTATTCCTCTCACATTTTCGTCTACCGAGAGTATAAGATGGGAATATGTTATCGGCTTTACAGCACATTTTTAATGGGGAATTCTCTTTAGTCCACGTATTAACCTTTTTACCACCGTTTAGAGACATTTCTTCTTCATCTTCTTCCGAACACAGTTCCTCTATTGCCATTAGCTTGGGGGCAGATTTGGAACGTTCAAGGGGTGGTTTGTAGTTATTGCCACCCACACTGAGTAGAATCTTTCTACGCGGCATACTTGGATTATCATAAATAGAATTAGCCAAGCTGAGCCTAGCGTTTTGTTTGTTTATCTTTTCACGCTTGAATTCGAGAAGTGCTTGTTTGATTTTCGTCTGAAGTTCAAACGTGATTCTTTTCGAAACGGACTCCTTACTGCATAAAACAGCGTGGCAACGTAACTCGTGCTTTAGCTTCCTACCCTCGTGTCTGTAAACCCAGCAGAATATTTTAGGGAACTCCGGTGGTGTAGCGCAGAAAGTAATGCGATGTGCCCAATATTCTGTTAATCCATGCTCTTTGGTAACACCTTTCAAGCCCGAATTAGCTATCGACAACTTCATGACCACGTCAGGCTTGGTGGACTGATTGTAATTTCTCCATAGTGTTGCTAAAGGTTTGTCCATGCATCCTTCACCTGTAATAAAATATACATATTAGTACAATTGAATTGACGTCAAATGGACACAAATATTTGAACAATGTTGGCTAGATTCGATTAGATAAATTTGTAACCAAAATAATGACTCTCCAGAAAAACTATATCACATGATAACCAGCAAACAGTACTTTCAGAGAGTTTTTATTGTTAGTCTTATCGAACGCTCAACTTCCTGTGTTGACGATAACGTTGTTTCCCTTTCGTGTAATTATATACTTTCCAACTAAATTACAATACACCAATATTTGTTAACTTATTTGGATAAACTGCACGTGAATGGAAGATCCTTGAATCGTCCAGTACATGAACCAGCCGGTTGACCTAGGATGCACGACTCTATATAGATATGTACATTTAATCCACAGTAAAGTACGTGTATTGTATAAAATATATGATGACCTTCCTTTGAGCAAGTCCATCTTGGTTGGATGGAATCTACATTGGTTTCCTGTTCGCGTACTCGACCAGCTTGTGACAATTAACTCGATTATGCGTCAACTTATTTATAATCATTTACAGCCGCATTTATCACCTACAAGGAAAAGGGTGATCTAATCTGACCATAACTATTGATATATTTTTAAAATGTCAATACAAACTATATAATTTTATTGTATACTGAACTTTTGATCTCGGTATATTATTTATAATTATTTGTAATAATCGTATAGATCATTTTCTCGACGATTTCAACTACACGAAGCATATTACCAGCGTGATAGCTCAGGGGATAAGATGCGTGGATACAAATACTGTGGTCATGGGTTCAAATCCCACTCAAGTCAACATTTTTTTGATTGATTTGATCGGTTATTACTACTGGGAGATCGGGAATAATATTAATAAAATCCCGATCGATCGTCTTGATCCAGGTTTACTCTGATTTTCTGGATTTTAAGGTAAATACTGAGGCGATTATTAATAGTTAAGATCACCGACAGACAATTAACACGTTGTTGTGTCTAAAAACCATCTAAAAAAATCTCCATCAGAGATGTAGGTTCTCTGATATCCCAGACGACTGTTTTCATTTAATAATAATAATAAAAAAATTAGGGATTTAACGATAGTCTATTTATTGACCATACACATAGTTTGATATTATACATATTAATTCTCAACATCTTTTAAGTAAGCCAGTTAAAGATAAAGACGGTACTTATTTGACTAAGTAGCTTATTTTATTATACTTGCGCGATCGGACTGACCGCTATTTTGGGTGTCTAGAGGTCACATTTTTTGTACTACACATACACTTAATAGGTAAATTCATGTGTAATTTTCCGATATCTCCGTTATATAAGAGATCCGACAATTAGAGAAGTGCAATTTTTATGCTGTTACAAAGGGCATCATATAATTGTTTGAGTTGAACAGGTCAGGAAAACCGTCAGAGCATGACTCTTTGTAAATAATAACTATGTACGAGAGTAACGAGAAAATAATTAAACTATTAACTACACGTGCATAATCAAAGTCTAGGGCAAGGGCACTGATTCCGCCCCCTTGTCTTCTCGTTTAATCTCTACACAAGAACAAACAATGCGTCAATCAACCTAATGCGTGTCCATTGTCGAAAATAAGAATTGAATAATTTGTCCATCAAGAAGGGACTCGACATAATATATATAATTGTCTAACTGTGTGTATGTTATATGTCTGTATGTCTGTCTGTCTGTATGTCTGTCTGTTCGGATCAATCTTTCAAATATCCTCAGCGTATACAGAGTCGCTATATACAGAAAAATAGTCCTTAATATATCAGGAATTTTTAAGCATTAAAATTCAGTAATATCTTAAAGTGTGGAACTGAGTCATATATTCAAAATAGAATAGAATATTTGGTAGTGAGACTGCATTTAAATTTGATTATTGAAGATATGCGAAAGTAGCCCTTAATATGTATCGAATACCTTCGAGATATCGTATACTTTCGTTTGAAATATGTTTGCTGTCAGTTTAGTTCGAAATGTATGAAACTTTAAAAAATGTTCATTTTCAATGATTGTTTAAACTATAAAATGGGGCTTTTTCGAAATAGTAAAATGGTCCTATTTGACCGGCAACTAATGTAGATTCATCCATTATCTATAACACATTTCATATCTCTGTCAATAGAAGGTAGTTAATCGTAATCTGTAAAATTTTATAAATAATAGTCAATCGAAATCCCATTATGACAGCTAGGTGTTGCTAGGTGTTGCCAGGGGTATAAATAATTCAATTTAAATATTTAATCATAATTAATACATATCTAAAATCTAGAAACGGGTATTTTAATGATAATATTATTTAATTAATTTCAAAATAATATTTTAGAGATATTTAATAATTATACATATAATATATACAGAGTCGCTATATTATATGAAATGCGTGGCATTCCTTGCACTGGCAACAATACAGATGCTGACAGCCGCGTCATTCGCGTTGTTATTAACATCTTATACTCCGCTCCTGTTATTTTGTTTATTCGTCATCAACTAAAGCTCCAACATCATCACCATCATCATCATCATCATCATCATCATCATCATCATCATCATCACAGGTGGACCAACATCTTCTTGCATTTGAATTTCACCCCGTCTGACACGTAATACATGTGTTTAATAATAATGACTAGCTCCACAAGATTGAATTCGCGTAAAAAGACAACCTAATCTATTATACGTTTTTAAATAATATTGTAAGCCCTTTTTAACTTTGAAAATAGTATAAAGATATATAGTAAATTTGAGTGGTTATAATATACCTATTCGGGGAACCTTCCACAATAAAAAGGGAATGCATCATTTACAGTACCTCAGTATAATGATGCAGTGAAAAAAAATATATATACGGTTCTACTTTTAATATTATTTTATTCTTCGCTTTTTCCAAAAAACCGTTAAACATTTTATTTTAAGTTATAATAAAAAAAATTATGTTTAAGTTTTAATAAAACTACGTTTAAAAGCTCAAAATAGAAAATTTCCCATTTAAAATATTAAATAAATTTCACATTTTTATAGATATTTATATAATTTGATCATGCATAAATATTTATTTATTATATAATCAATTTTTAAAAATCAAAAGAATATTTTGATTGATAAAACACTTTAAAGAAAAAATGAAATCAAAACTCAAAGATAAACGTCCTATTAAAAAACCAGGCAGAACATAAAAAAACATTAACAAATTGAAAATTTCAATTAAAATTACCCTAGTTTATTATAATGGTACAGAGTAATATTTATAGGAGTCCACATTATTACACACATTACACATTATAAAATATTTGTTGTGGACCTTTTTGTTCTGTAAATCACTTTAATTTGTTTGGCAATTGTTTTTGTTTTCTCTATGTGCGCATGCGTTAACAAGAATATTTGACCAGGGTGACCATCATTATTGAATCAGTAGTCAAAATAATTAATAATTAAATACATAGATATTATATATAAAAGAAGACTTTCATAACAATTTACATATGAAATCTTCTCTTAACAGAATTTCATCATTTTTTTTAATTCCAATCAAATACTTTTTATTTACACATGTCCTGAAAATAAATATATTGGTACATAAAAGTAATTAATTGAAAAAATATTCTCATATAGACGTTAAAAAATAGTTTTTATAATAATTGTAATAAATTTTTTACACACGTACGGTAAAACTATCTTTTTTAATTGATCAATTTGAAACTATATCGTATATTTAAAATATTTTATTAATAGTTCTTCTATACGTAATAAATTATTTTAATTTTAAATAAATATAATGTTGTAATTTTTTTCGTCGTCGTCTTGGCCTCACAAAAAATAGGCGATAAAACTGGATGTTTAATTATCAAGATGGCAGAGCAAGCAGATGAGTTTGACAGAGTAAACATTAATTATGTCACTCAGACTCGTCTACTTGATATAAATACATCGAGTTGTATGGCCTGCTAAGATATCGATGGTATCGGATTGGATTGTATTTTACCTAATGTATTGATAAATAAGGATACAAAAATATTAAAAAAAAATTATGAAATCTGATGTAAAAGTTTATTGAAATTAATATGTGTTGAGTTTATTCATAAAAGATATATTTAATAAATATATAAGTACTGATTTTCAGTCACCACACGAATAATCGTAATAATGAAATGTAGCAGTCAGTTTGTTTATTTTGTCTGAAATATAATTATTTTAATCCTCAATGTTGTTACATTTGCACGATCGAATCATATTATATACAATGTTGAAAATTTATTACGGTGTAATGTTTAAATTGTGTTAATATTTTGCAAAGAATATTAGATTTTCCGTAATGTGTTTGTTGAAGAAAGACAATCTTGATTATGGAAAATAAGCTTTCTGGACTTATAACAAAACATAATAGTGTGAATAGGTTATTAATTCTTGGGTTAGGAGTTCTTTAGGTGATCTATCTTAACAGACAAATTGCCCAAAGACAGATCGTGTGACCCTTTTTATAGGAACTAACCACTAAACCACAGGGGTAAAGATATCCGGACATTGCTAATCGATTAAGCATTACAACATTCACACTGTCTAATTAATGGATTAGTCTGTAACTATCGGAATATATTAAAATGACTTTGCATATAGGGGATAAGAATATTTACAAATTTTAACGACGGGTTAAGGTATGAAAAATATTAATTTCAGAATCAAAAGATTCCAAATCCATTTTTTTTATTATCTTCAAATATTGATTGTTATATTTGATTAACAAAATATTTATTTCCATTTTTATTTCAAATAATGATTTTATAAATAACTGGATTTAGGAGCCATTTTTTCTGAAACCCTCGAATATTACAAACAATTGCGGAATATTTGGATGGAATAAGGGCGGATTACTAGATACGCCTCTTTTTCGAAAAATGACTTTAGTATATAATTTTTATTGGATATATTTTTAAGATATCCTGTTTTGTTTATTAACCTCTTACCAAAGACTATTAATCATATAATATTAAAGACTTTACTCGATTATATGCAAATCGACATATTCAGTATACGCCCTTTTTCCAACCAACCCCTCATTTAAAAAATCTTTGTCGAACTCATCTTAATCAATAAACTCAAATTTTTTTTAATCAAAACCAAATATTTGTATCGAACTGTAAAAAAATAT
>JAGTTH010006672.1:0-31248 GCA_022606485.1 Agraylea sexmaculata | reverse complement strand
AAAATACCTTCTACCATTATTGGAAAATTCTTGAAACAATATAAAAGCAAATTGAGTGTTAAACTTAACGTAACGATGAGATTGAAATATTTGTTGTTTAATATCTAACTCAAAAATTAATTAACCAATAGTGAAAATAGTTATTTTTTCCCTGCACAAATTTTTATATAAAACAAGGATCATGTACAATTAAATTTCATTGCAATAATATACTATATAAATTATCAAATAAAAGATTTTTAAAGGATTCAAATCATATTAAAAATTTCTCTAAAATCCCCTCAATAATATTATTAAGTAAAAAAACATATTATCAAACGAAAAATTAAATAAATTGGTGCCACTTATACGAATTTTTGAAATTTCAAATAAAATTCATTTTTACATAAACAATTAGCCTAATTCAATAATCAAAGCACCATTTCAATAATCAAACAAAACCAAACCTTACTTAAAATTCTAATTCTATAATTAATAAGAGCATTTTCATTATTTTTTTAATACATTTAATCAAACTGTTATTGTTTTGTTAATAATGTTTTGCCACATTCAGATTGATTAATTTTTCATAGAGTCTCATAGTCAAATATGTAAATATTGTACTTTTAAAGTGGAGCGTGTTGATTTGATCAGTGGTTATGGAAAATCCTTTATTGAAATGAATGAATATTCCAATTGAAGGAAACTTCAAAGTACAATAAAATGGTATTTCAATGAGAAATGTACTTCTTAGCATATTATTGTTTTCAACATATATAACAGAGTGTTTTCAATATTCTACGAATTTTCATTCGGAGCGGGTTTGACTTTGTTGGACGTTTCACAGTTTTCAATTAAATTTATATTGAATACTTTACATGAAGTAATAACTTGCCGTCTGAAATGCATTCTGTGAAAGAGTTTGTGTTATGTCTGCCTGAAAAGCTAGGACCAGTTTCAGGCGACAAATTTTGGCTGTTTGCATTCTCATGTAATTAAAAATTTGATACGACAACCTGAAAACAGCCACTGACTGTTTTACGTAAATAATAATGTATAAAATTATAATTGTTTCTTGAATATTATAAATTTATTATACCCCTCCTTTAATATCTTTATAAAATACAAGAGATAAATTATTTTAAAATACACAGATTTAAACAAAAAAAATACTAAATATGGCCCATTAATAATTTTACTCAATGTTATTATTATATTTCTTTAAATATCCATCCATTATTCAACACAATGAATAATTTAACATGAAATTATTATATTTTCAGACTAATATTTTTTTTTTATGATACTATTATATAATAAATAATCTCTTCGTGGATTTTATTTAACTGATTAGCGACTTATATAAATCAACAAAGTAACCGGTAGAGCGGATCTGCCTGAATTATTATTGATTCATGGAGATTTTTTTATTACATACGTATAAGTTTATAATATATTATATTTAGTGAATTTAAATTGATGGTGATCGATTTAACTATTAGGCTTTTTAATGGCTTTACTATACGAATCGTAATCCAAGAAGTGAAACCCGATACATTGTATTTTCATTTCTTTATGGTACGATATTTGAAGCCTGATATAATGAGGCTCTATTCATGGACGATGCATTTAAATCACCCTCCATTATTAAGTATTATACCTTAAAATATAAGGTTAATATCCTGAATATTTTTTTCCTGGTAGCAGATTGATATTTTCACAATATTAAATACAAGTGATTGTTATAAATACAAAAAGCATTTTGTTATAGCATGCGCCAAATGACGGCAACTGTTCTATAATTATTCGCACTCGCTTCCAGCTCTTACGGCGCGGCGCTGAAAAATTAACGACCTCTTTTACTACATTCACAATATATATATACGATTTTTATAGCCAACTACTGTCAACCAGCTTTTCATGGTCTTCATTACAACAACACCCAGTTAAAACACTGCATTCAAGAGATCATAAAATCGTTAGCGTGACGGTCAAACGATATGACCTGACACTAATGACGAAGCATTAAAATACTTTAATTATATTATCCAGATCGGAATTATTATAATGCTCCTGTGTCATGTTATAAGAAGACTGGCGACCATATTCCCTGAACAATATACCAGAATTGAGTTATCGTTGGATCTTGGCTTAATAGGGTATTCCTAAATGCATTTCTAAGACTAGTCAAGACCCCTCAGAGGATTTGCAAATCAGTTTACGAATCTCATGTAAAATATTATTTAACAGATTGTAGTGTTAATTGTGACTCGTCTACTTGAAAATGTTTAAATCGATGCTGATGAATATTCTAATTGTCCTACAGTAAACAACTCATACATATTTGATCACACTTACGTGTTCAAAAGGGTAATTTGTTCAATTGATAATTTCATCAATCGGTTTTGTTTCCAAAAATATGTACGCCAGAATCATAAAATAATGATAACATGTGTATCCAGTATACGAAATAAATTATATTTGAAATGTAAAATTTTAACATAACCTAACATGGAAACCAATGTGTCACAAACAAAAAATAAATTAAATCCCTGTATCCATAAAATAATTAAACATAATTTGCAATATTAACTAAATGCTGTGAGCTTTTAAGCGCGTACATTTAGATTTTGAATAAAATATATATTATTAATGAATTAATTCTAAGTAATCAGTATGGAAATTATAATATAATATAAATCCCTTTAATACAAAAGAAAATATATGAATATATTCTGATCTAAATAAACTGTTTTTAACAGCTTTAATAATTCATCGATAATGGTTTCTTAATTAGTATTGAGTAAATATCGGTTAATTATTTTAACTAGTCAGTTTCCGGCTCGACTGAACTTCGACTAAATAATAACGGGAAAGTTTCTTTGACTGAAGTCTTTTTAGACCGGGTCAGATCGATAATCTTGAAAATACCTTTCCAAATATAATAAATGCTACTGCTATGCTGGCTCGTTAGCGATATTATCTGAAAATTGCCTATTCGGGTTATCGGGCGGGTAATTTGGAAAATAATATCATTCGACGTTTCTTTGAAACGCGACCGGTGGAAGGTTTACATAGAAATGTTCGTACGGTGAATATTTTGTGTTCCATTTAATATTATATTCTTATTTAAGAGTATCGAAGCTCTTAAAAGCAAGGAGCATTTCCATGCCAATCATCAAATTATGCGACGCCAATGCCCTTCTGAGTTAATTTTTCAGATACGCAGACTGAAATTTCAAAATCGAATTCCCTTTACTTCTATAAGCCTTCTGAGAAGTCTGAAAACTATTTTATTAAATTTTCCCCTCTTCTCAGCAAAAACCTCTTAGCAAATCTATTAGTTTTTTTGGTGCTATCATAAAATTATCATCATATAACTTTCTCGTGTCTGGTGCAAAATAGCGTCTCGAAGGCAATCTCGTTAAAATATGAAATGTACAAATAAAAAATATGTTTTGAAATATCTCCCAAATATTTGTTTTGTAATTGAGTCAAGTGCAATTTTTCATTTTATATTGCTTTAAAATTGAAACGCCCGACGGTGCACTTATCTCGACCGACATCACTTGTAACCAGTTCAGTTATAAAACTGGCATGTTTTCGTTGGATTTCTCGTAAAATGGGATATTGTTTTGTTGTAAATTTTGTTTCTAAAAGGCGCAATCTTAGTCTTGTAAATGGCGTGGCAAGGTTTTTGATAAAATCGCAAGTACTTGCATATTTAATGGCGTTGCAGATGCCGTTTGCCGCAACTCCAAGACATCACTTAACCGGTTCTAAACAACACTTGATTTAAACGATTAAATAATAAAAATTAAATTTTAAAATAACTGTATATATTAAGGAGTATTATATAAAAAGCAATTCGATTAAATTTTACAATTATACTCTCAAAAATTTCACTCACCATATATTGAGTTTTCGATCCAAACTCAATAAAAATCAGTCGTATCCATAATAAATCATATTATTTAAATCAGGACGGCTGAAATTCATATGAATTTTTTCATCAAGCGATCCGTTTCTGTTTTAATAATTTTATTTTTCCCTCACGTATTGTTTTGATTACGTGATTCGAATATAAATCCACAAAAATTCCTACTAAAACTACATAAAAACAAGAAATGAATAAATTTAGTCATTTGAATGTATGGTAAAGTTAGTTGCGTATTTTGAAGAGATACTCGATTGGGAATGCAGTGTGTATTTGATTCCGTTAATTTGTAAATTAAATTGAATACCTTTTATATGCAAGTATTTACAAATCGATTTCATTCAACCAACCACATGCAATTTCCGGTTAATATCGCAAATCTATTTCTGTATTATTGAATTTATTAATTACCTGAACTTGAAGGTATCGATGTTGAAGCTGTCCCGTAGTTTATAGACTGTAGCACAGCCGTAGCAAAGAGTAGCGCGGCGTAGCGCTTTACATCCATCATGTCCTTCACTAATAAAACTTGCATTATATTTGTCAAATCACTTGATCACCATAGTAGTAGTAAAATAGTACTATTTTCTGTGCCTGTGGGGGATCAATTAAAACTTCCGCCAACTCTCTGGCTCGTCCTTTTTGTGGTTTTGCTACTAAACTTCCTCTCTAGGATTTGTAAATGGACACGATGCCATGTTTTAACGAACACCCGGAAACAGTTCGCGTTAAAATTTACACCTGCACACTCTTGACTCCTGTTTTGCCTGAAAAAAAGAGAAATTTTCATTAGCACAAAAAATTTATGATATTTAATCTCTGTTATAATTTTTTTATTTAAACCGTATTTTTTTGAAATTAAATAAATTTAACTAACAATTTTGGACACGTTAGTTTGAATTCACGTATTTTATAAATTGTTTATAGTCTAGGCGGAATAATATAATCAAATAAATTTATTTAATATAACTTGACCTCATGAAGAAGTCGAAAGTATAATCAAACACCTCCAAAAATAAAATGTTACATTAAAAAATATCTTTGCATATGTTTAACTCTATTATTATATAAACAGTAAACGAAAATTCATTTTTAAATAATACAATTAGAATTTTGTCTGTAAAGGGAGGGTGTCTTCTTTAAATATTATTATTTTGAGCTACAATTTTATTTTTATGTGAACTTTTAAAGAAATACAGCTATATGGGATCATTGAAACAAATCTATATAACCCAATAATATAATATACAAAATGGAGAATATAGTTTCCGTAATATTTTCCGGAATTAAGCTTTTTACATAACGATTCCAGATATAGTTTATATGGTGACACTCTATTAAAGTTTTACACGAGAAGACAGAAATCTCGTTCAGCGTTTGATTTTTCCAGTGATTCCAGTTTGTTGCAATCGTAAACTTTGAGACACAATTCGACTTTGTCGTCTCCATGGGTAATGAGAATATAATCGACTTTTAAATCCGTCCCCAGAATACGAATGAACCAACCAGAACCACTTTTATAAGACGACTCTTGCTTCAAAGGCAAATTTTAGCGTAGCAATGGGAAAAAAATTAGATCCACAGAGCGACGAAGAATTTGCATCAAAGTTTCGCCGTTCAAATGCTCAATATTTAAAGTTCGCCGGCTGAACATTGTAAAATTCACCTGCATTTTCTTATGAAAACCACTCATTTTGAAAATTTCCCGTATAATTTTTCAAATATACTTTTTATGCACGACATCGGGTGATTCATTTGCAACTGATGTTCTGAGCATGGGATTAAGTTACGGTTTTTGATTTTATAACTTTGTTTGAATATAGATTTGCGTCAATGGATACATGAAATTCTTTTTAAATAAAAAATCTACCCTAGGTAAATCTCATTTAGGCCTGAAATCTTATCAGGGTAGGGTATTTATTTTATTTGGTCACCCACCTAAACACCCTTTACTGGAATTCTTCCAACAAAAAGAACATAAATTCCACTGTTTCAAATTATTCCAAACAAAATCTTTAAAACTGCATCTATTGAGAAATTATTGTTGGCAGTTTTTCACGAAAAATACTCCAGCACAATGATATATTTTTGTACCAAAATAAAGTGGTTGTTGGTTTTCACAGTGAATAACAAAAGTTTCTATTTAGAGTTCGCGTGCCCTAAAAATATTTATGATTGGTTTCTACTGACATTTGTATCGTATTTCTTTCTCTCCATACATTATTTCGCACACGTATCGTTCGGCGACATAGAAAATATGATTACGGAGAAAAAGTTCTTGGAAATTTCCCAGCAACAAAGAAAAACTTATAACTTTTCTTTGACGAGCTTCTTTCTCAATTCTCGCTAATGATCGCCGTGTCTTTTTCTCTTCCTATTTTCTTCAAACTCCATTCATCCATAATCAAGTCTCATTGAAATCAATCTTGGCCCCTGTGCGTCCCGTAGATAAAAAAAAGGACCAAACTTATAAAATATTCTAATTTATTTAAATTAAATACGGTAGTGTTAATACCCCACTATATTTTTACTCATAACATATTTTAATGAATATAAAATTTGTTATATTAAATAATACAATAGAAGATTACGTGTCTTTTGTGTTTTCCAGCATTTATAACTTTAAACAAAATAAGTATTTAATAAGTCATGGAGCGAAACCGCCATTTTCCTGAAGAGATTTAGTGAAAACGGCAAAACTTTGACACACGATAAGAGTAACAGAAACAGGCTTTTCACTCCTAATAACCCTAAGAACTATTACTAACTTTCCATGCCAACAAAACACTCACAGGTGTTGTGTTTTTAGGAGTTTAATTTATTTTGTAGCGAATGTTCCTCACGCACCTGAATTTGGCCATTGTTTAAAACAAATCGTCTACGTTCATAAAAGATAAAACAATCTTATCTCCATAACAATACTACAACATTTTGAATAAAACAACAGCTACAATTTTTTAAATTAATATTATCTTTTGTATAATGTTTAGATATGTTTATTTTTACAATGGGACTAAAACATTTCTATTACAAAAAAAATGTTTATTTTAAGTTATTGTATTTAAAATCATAAGCCAGGATGGAAGTACTGAGATGAGTTGTTGTTAATTATAAACATTATCTTTAAGTTGTAACTTTTCTAGGAAAATCCAAAACTTTCTTATTAGATTTTGTGAACTCATCAATTTTTGTACAGCAAACATAAAAATAACATGTTTGTTTTCTGGATAGTTTCTCATAATACAAATTTATATCTAATAAAAATCGTCTTACGTACTTACAATGAATTTCAATCAAAATATTATTTTTTAGTACGGAAATTTTGTCTAAATAATATGTTTGAAAAACAACATTGACACATGTTTATCGCGTGTAACTTAATATAAATTAAAATAAATGTATTTGTATCGCCTAATTGTATAATAATTGTCAAATATTTTTTTAATCTATTGAACGTTATTCACTTGTAATCATATCATGATAGTTGGGTGTCATTTTAATCGTAGATTTTCATATCACAGTTGCCATAAAAGGCTGTTTCTTATTATTTTTTTACGATAGTTTGAGCTTGTTTGGAAAATGCGCAAAGTTTAGTAAAAAGTTAAGCATTTGGGGTATTGTTGAGGGTGGCTTTACAGCTTGCAGGCAACGGGCCAACAAGCATAGTAACTGCAAACCCTTCTGCTAATAATTACGGTACCCTGTATTCTCTGAAATAGGGATTGTGTGATTGTATAAGGCCTTTTATGTGAGTATTGTACTTGAAATTCAATGTGGATATTACAAGGTCCGAGTGAATATGGTCGGGCATACAAACCCAGCTCGTTTCTCACAATCCATACTTGTTTGACTTACTGTTATTGATTTTATGGATTACCTGATCCACATTATATATAATATTTCATAACAAATATTCTTAATTATATCGTCCTCTCCATCAATATAATATGATTTCACATTGTGTAACCTGGTTTGATACAATGTTTAGTAGTGATTTAGAGATAATTTGTATGAATTATGCTGGTATTTAGAACATCGCACACACTTTGTCCACTGCATTATAGTCTCATAGCATTCCAATTATATCAAACGTGATTCAAACCCAATATTCTGATTACTACGGATTCATTTCACTACTGAAACTATTATATTAATAATGGGATAATATATAAAATCCACAAAACTTAATAAAATTGTCCTAGAAGATCATCATCTGCCCATTATTATTTTTATGTCTTATGTTGGTTATACGTAAAAATATTTATATATTTCGTACACTTAAGCCTAATTCAATTAAGAATTTTTGTATTATTCAAACAATGTAAAATTAAATATTTAATTAAATAAAAAAAGACATTGTCATATATAAATATAAATGTAATCTCTGTAAGAAATTGTTACCTTTTGTTAATAATTATTATTTTTATGATAAATAATAACGTAACAGTTTAGATTTAAGGGTTATTTAAAAATTAAGAACTTCAGCTATTTAAATGCAAAATTAATATGGCAAATTTCGACAAAAAAGAATGTATTTACTAATAAATAGCAAAATAGCTCAGGGGATAAAAAGCGTTGCTACAAATACTATAGTCATGAATTCAAATCTTGCTCAAGTCATTTTTTTTAATTCTTTTGATCGGTTATTACGTCTGGGAGATCGGTAATAATATTGATAAAATCCTGATCGATCTTCTTGATCCAGGTTTACTCTGATTTCCTGGATTGTGAGGTAAATACTGAGGCGATTATTAAAGCAGAGCCGCACTGTGATCTGTGTAACTAGTAATAATTAATAAAAAATAGTACCTCAATTTTCAGATAAATAATTATAATTTTATGTATTAATAAGACACTTATGAGAAACTATATAATAATTCATAGTGATTTTATTAGCTTAATGCGTATAAAAACTAAAAAAAAAACAAGAGACGCTGGTTCAAGTCCTACATAAGACTTTCGATGTAACGAGGATCATTTTTATTTAATTATTTCTAATATATATCAGTTTAATATAAATGTTGTTAACAAATATTACTGATTTTTAAATAAAATAAAAATATTTCGCATTAAGTGAATGCCATTCTACATTATTCTATAAATGGAAATAACCCAATAAAAGGACCTACTCGTTAATCGGTCATAATATCTTAATGGTCGTTTAATAAATACTCGAACATGGATTATGAATTCCGTATTGCCTTGAGAGAGATCGCTCAGTTTGATATAACTAGGGAAATAACAGCAATTATCACAAATACAAACTGTCATTAATAAACTTTGGTCCGGAATCAAACCTGTGATGTTTACAATTCAGCTTTGAATATATCTCGATGCTTGTTAATGACCTTAATTTAGAAGATATGCTACTGAAAATACACATGAACATTTCACAGTGTAATTATATTCTGCATTTGCTTTTGACTTCGTATAAAATTAATTAAATTTATTTAGTTTTGATAAACGCTAATGATAATAAGAGAGTGATAAATGATTGATATTATTTGCTTATTTCTAAATGGGAATTATCTAAATGTTATTAAATAATTATATTTTTTAATACGATATACACACACACATGGTTTTCATATATGCATTGCTCAAGTGAAATGGCATTAAATTGCTAAAAAATAATTTTGGAGAATACAAGTTAACTATTATACATCATCCATTATAACAGACAATTTGAATTAATAAAACCATTAATACACATTTATTTATTTAAGCCTCGTCGAGCTTTTTTGAGAGGGCTTATAAGACACAACAACGTGTTAATTAATTTTCTATCGGTGATCAAAACTATTACTAGTTACATTGGTCACCGAATTAATAATCAGTATTTACCTTACAATACAGGAAATCAGAGTAAACCTGGATCAAGACGATCGATCGGATTTTTTTCAAATATTATTCCCGATCTCCCAGTCGTAACCTATTAAATCAATTCAAAACATTTTGACTTAACCAATCAATAGATCAATGAGAATAAATCAATTTTTAAGTCAATCAAGTTGCTCTGAAAAATATTAGTGATGTTAATTTTAAATATTAATGCCTTTGTAGGTATAAATGTATACACAGTATAGAGTAAATACACGGTTTGTATGTGAGTACTGATTGCACCACTAAAGCACTACAAGCTCATCTTACAGGAAATCAGAGTAAACCTGGATCAAGACGATCGATCGAGATTTTATTAATATTATTTCCGATATCCCAGTCGTAATAAACGATCAAATTACCAACAGTATTTATTTGGATTTGAACCCATGACCACAGTATTCTAAGTTACGCTTATCCCCTGAGCTATAACGCATATCTATAGATTCATTTTAAAAGAAGAGTTCATTGATACATACAAGTGACAGGAATGTATTAATATATACTTGTTGCATTTTCTCAAGTGGGTTTTTTCCCATAAATTATGTTATGACTTATTAATTATTTTAAATATCAATTGATTATACTCCGTATTAAAATAGGTAAAAGACTAAGTCTTTAAACTTAACATTGTAACAACTAATCATAATGTATCAAAACATTGTACGCAAATTATATTTAATAAAGAAATTGTATAATAAAAAAATGTTGCATTTTCTGTTTAATAGTAAGAAGCCCTTTATACCTAGAAGCAAAAGAATCTAGTAGTTTTAAGTAGGTGTTATTTTGAGATAATTATTATATGAACTATATGTCATTAGTTTACCAATATACTACCACGGGCGTCTTAAAGAACGTGGTTGGAATAATTAATAATATTTTACAATATCAAGGGTGATCAACCCTCCCCGTTGGGCGGTCGGCTATAATCTCTGTTGGAGACATATTTTGATATAATAGAGGTTGTTTGATAATTTTGGTAGAGTTAGGGTGTTGTTGTTGGTACAGTGAACAAGCAAGGTAAGGAGCAGATATGATCTACAAACACTTTAGTCTTGATTTACACGTGTGTGTCTTGTGATTGGCTTAGTCGACACTTTGTAACACCTGGGGGTTTCAACATATTGGATAAATACAAGTCCCCAACTTTACGTTTATTTGCATGTACGACCGGATCGGATCACACAGGGTGGCTGGGATTTGTGGATGAATAGATATCTGAAAGGTGGATATTGATATATACATATTTACTACAAAGGTTTTGTTCGAATAAAATACAGGTGACGCAAACTTGACCCATTTTGCGTCAGGCGATTTACTAACTATTATATGAATAAATAATAAAATCTCTACACGTGAAGATTTATTTTTATTTTTTTTATTTTTTTTATTATTATTAAGAGAACACAGTCTTCTGGAATACCAGAGAACCTACATCTCTGATGGAGCTTTCTTTGAGGAGGTATTTATACACAACAACGTGATAATTGTCTGTCGGAGATTTTAACTATTACTAGTTACACAGGTCACCGACAGAGCGGCTCTGCCCGACTTAATAATCGCCTCGGTATTTACCTTACAATCCAGGAAATCAGAGTAAACCTGGATCAAGACGATCGATCGGGATTTTATTAATATTATTCCCGATCTCCCAGTCGTAATAACCGATGAAATCAATTTTAAAAATTCTTGACTTGAGTGGGATTCGAACCTATGACCACAGTATTAGTAGTCACGCGTCTTATCCCCTGAGCTATCACGCTGGTGATTTGTTTTATATACGGATGTAGATCCTTTAGTAATTTTGTTTATTTAATTTCAAGCATGATACTTTATTTAATGTAGAGTCTATTCTTATTACTGTTTATTAATCTTCATATCTGTATATGGGTGTTTTATTTTTTTCCCATAGTTTTTATTATTAAATATCAAGTATCTCTAATGTTATTCTCATGTTAGTTATAAGTAAAAAGATTTCTATATTCTGTACACCTTACACTATTTCCAAAGATGTTTTGTATTATATGAACAACTTAAAATTCAATTAAAATAAAAATATTGTAATATATATAATTATTTTGTTATAAAAAAATATTTTTAACTTTTTTGAAAAATCCACTTTTTTGCATAAAATTTGAATATGATAAAAAAATTGATATCTTTATTAATTTATATTCATAACATCTTATTATTGTACTGGGTGGACTTGAAATAACTGGGAATATTTTAAGGGGTGGTAGGGTATCGCAAATAAAAGCGAAAAAATATGAAATATTTAAATAAAATATATTAATTAAAAATATTAATTACATATAACAGACAAAATATCCGCGACAATCATTACTGACTACTTCATAAAAACAGCTGATTTCAAGATGGTGGCCCAAACTCAATTCCAAAAGTACGATTAATATTATTAATTATTAATAAAAAAATATTTTTAACAAAGTATTTAAATTTTTTTTCAATTATTCTTGCGATATCCTAACACCCAATAAAATATTCTCAGTTATATCAAGTCCATCCTGTATTTTTTATTATTATTAAAACAATATATTAATTAAGTACACAAATTTTTATTCCTATAAGTGAGCAAATTTTTGGTATAAACACTTGGGTTTTTATAAAATATCTATCAAACCTTATTATATGTAATAATTTTATAATAATTATTCCAGGCAACAAAGATTATCAGGCAGATTTGACAAAAAATAGGTATTTTGCCCATGTTCATGTAATTTTTATTACTGAATAGAATGTTTTGGTTTTTAGTAAAATATGACACAATCGTGAATCTTGTAGGTATAAATCTGAATAGGTATATTTGACGGAAATTGAATTCATATTTTATATGAGACCTGCAACGATGAAAACTATTTTATACGTCACTATGAAACGAAGTTGCGGTATCGAATATATTACGAAATATTTGATTGTATAAAAAATTAAAAACCTTTTTTAAATTAATTAAAAGTATGTTGTTTATAGCAAGCAACTTCATTTGAACGCATAGAACAAAATTGAGACGTTAAGAGTTCGGTTTATTATGGAAGCAAAAATAAAATAAAAAACAGAGGCGGGCACATTTATTTTTGAGACTTTAAAGGAGTGTACCCTTTTCCATTGTAATAATATTATATTTATATTAGGCTGTAACATATGTGCCTGTTAATACAACAGGCAACCCTGTGTGCCGAATTTCGTTTTCCCTTCAGTAAACAGAGCCGCGATAACAGGCGCCTCATTAATTTCCACATAATTGGAATTTAAGCCTCCACACCAAATAGCCTTTTTTCATTCACAAACAATCGATAATGTCGATCAAATTAACCGACGATCATTATTCTATAAATAAACTCGGAGAATTATTCATATCAAATTAAACTTATTAATATTTCCTTACAATTAACATGAAAAATACACAATCAACATGTTTTGCGTTAGTAATATCAATTTTATAGTAAAAATAGTATTTATAATCGTTAAGTACTATGTAAAATAATATTTTATAATAAAATACACCTCTTTTCATAACCATTTTAAATCAATATTCATATAATATTATATCAAGTATTAAAATTAAAGATACAAGACTAGATATTAATACATATTTAAGGTAATAATGATATACATATAAATAAATATATAAAAGTAGATCAAAAACCTAACTTTCTTCGAAGAAACGAACATTTATTTGATATTTCATAAATTGATTTACAACATTTTAAATCAATGTTTTATTAAAATATCTAATTTTTTAAAGTGAGCAAAACAGATTTTCTTAATAATTGGTGTTTTATTTTTTTATCGTATCACTATCATAGTTTTAATTTAATTTGTCAACTTTTTATATTAATTTAATAGCATTATTATTTGATTAATAAAAGTGTGTGTATACATGTAAAATGCATAAATATCGATATCAAAACAACATTACAAGAAGTCAGAGCTAATAAAAAAATAAAATACACAGCTATATGATATGTTAAATACATGGAAAGTGGGAATATTGTAAATGGAAGAAATAGTTCGATTAACAAATAATAATGTATATATGTGAATAGTGATGGATGAGGTTGGGATACATTCGATTTAAGGCCAAATTCCTGCATTTGGTGTTAATCGATAAGACGATTGGGTGTAATGTTTCTCGTAGCAGTCGTAGTCCAGGTGATCAGAAACATAGTATTTATAGGTAAGTGATGAATATTTTATATAAGATGGTGCAGATGACAAGGTTTAACTGTTGGAGATAAGGCATCGCGAGGCTGGCATATGTGAAACTACCGAAACCATGATATTACCATAAAGTGCATTCAAGAATGGAAATTGTGCCTGCCACACACAACTCCGATGCTAATCATATGCTAATGTAAACTACTGATACACCACCATTTCTGCGTCTAATGTACGCATAATTATATCCCAGACCATGTGCTAATATCATGTTCATTCAATCAACTATTCGCTCACCAACCGATGCCATCAAGTCAATATTTTGCTATTTAAATTCACACATAATCATCATACCGGTGGATCATCACAATTAATACAAAACATATATTCAGTCGTACCTCGACATACGAATGTTTTGAGAAACGACGAATAATATTCTATCCCGACATTCGACGAAAATTTGAGATACGAATTTTTATGCGCGATAATTTTATGGACGATCGCTAATTTTTATGGAATTTTTACGGTCACTACTAGAATTTCGCGCCAAAATTGTGTATAAGTAAAAATCAATTATTAATCAATAATTATTTGGTATGTGCGTTATAACTAGTTAATTTATTTAACCTCAAATTATTCACCTCCCAATTATCCATTACCGATTTTACAAAATGTACTTAACATTTTTTTATTCAAAAACACGTGGTACGTTAAGAAAACAGTTTTTTTTTGCTAGGACTTTTTGAGTGGCTGGAACGGATTAATTGCAGTTTGTATGGGAGAAATTGCTTTGAGATACGATTGTTTTGACATACGACGATGATCCGGGAACGACTTAAATTCGTATCTCGAGGTACCACTGTATTATTAAAAAACTGATTTCACAGAATGGATCCACTCATGGAGGTTTATGAAAAAATACCATGACTGAAAATGAAATGAATCCTGAAGATCTACCAAATGACACCAACTTTTTTCTCGGCGTCGTGGATCGAACTCGAGAGTTCTCATTCACAAATTAGTCACACTAACCACTGGGTCATATTTCTTTAATTACTAAACATAATAACCCACTGTCATTTCATTTTAATTACTGTACATCACACGACTTCTAAACCATATGTTTTTTATAATAAGGTTTAAAATATCGTCACTATATTAAAAATGTATTCACAAAGTCACAAATCTAAAATGTTTGTTTGTATATTGTTAACCAATAAAAAAAAACTCGTAGACTAATGTTTTGAAATAATATTGAATAAAATAATATAATTTCAACTATTCGAATGAATTCAATTCCAGAAAAACCATATTCTATCAATCAATACGTCTGAATAAATGAAAGAAAAATATTATATTTAATCCTTCCACCAAGTTATACAGAGAACTGTGATATTTGAAATCGTCTGTTCGATTCACCAATGATTAAAAAAAAATTATACAAAAAATGATAAATACCGATGATGACACCCTTTTTTTCAATGTTTGCAGCCTTTCCTATCATATTATATATACCGTTGGTTTATATAGAATCATTCACTCTCTAAAAATGACTACATGCTGATAGTCGAAAGCGCTTAGACTGTAATAAAAATAAAGTGGAAATTAAAAATGTATTTCTTTAAATTATCCAGAAAATGTGTTAATAAGTATCATACACTGTAATATATAACAAATTAATTCACTTTGCTTAAAGCTCACCGAGACTGCTCAACAGAATATTTCAACAGTTTACTAAAGTGATACCAATTTCATATTGTTTGGGTTGTGAGTGTTGCAAAAGCTCCTCAGTTAGTGCAACATGTTGGTTTCAGGTTTCGAGCATTGCAACAAATATAAAGACGAAGGTGCCAACTCCACGTACACGTATGTCATCAAATACTACGCCAACAACTACTACTTCTTCTTCTTCCTCACTACGACCACTGCTTCTAAACCTGTGTGTAACTTCAGACAGATTGAGAACACCCCAAAGATATGTATGTATGTACCTACGTGCTCTTTCTTGTTCTACACTAACTATCTTCTCATTTATATGGATAAACTCCGTCATGGTGGCTCTGCTTTCATTGCGACAATATTACATTTTAACATAGAGACTAATAAGTTAAACTTTAGTGGGGTATAAATTGTATGTATAACGAGAGAACTTACCCATCAGCAAGTCTTTTACTAACATCATTGATATTTTTTATAAATACGTACATATATATTGTTCAAGATTTTATTTTAGAACGTTTGCATGTTTACATATATTTAATTGTTGGAGAATAAATTTCTGCGTATCACTATTAAAAACATATTGTTTCTTTCTTTGCAAATTGCTTCAGATTATTAGATTTTAATGTGTGATTGAATACAAGTGTTGGATTTATTAGTTCAATTTATTTTAAAAAATGCCGAAAATTCTTGAACCAGTTTTTTGTCCCTCTTGTAAATTTGGCAAAATGAACTCACCGAGGATATACAAAATCAATATTTTAATATAATGTTCAAAATGTTTAACGGTTATGGTTAATGGTTATGGTTTAACGTTTGGGTTTTGCAAATTATTTTATCATAGATTTTTTATACATGATATTCATTTACTATTAGTCCATATATAAATTCAATCTTACCAGTGTATCTCAAGGTACATTGACCATAAATTATATACAATTAATATTAAATTAAAGCGAAATAATTCCGAAAACCCCGTCTACACCCGAAGACCACCAGAAGAGGCAGGTTCGAGTCTTGCCTGGTATGATTGCTATATCGAGGTAAATTATTTTTTTCGGAATTATTTCACTTTGATACTATGTTGAAATGTGTAAAATCTCTGATTGGTTCAAATGATTTCACAAAAAGACGATATGAAACATAAATTATATATTTTTACCGCGATAATTTTTGTTTTAAATTACAACTGCACACAAATGATTAAGTTTATAATGCATAAGTGTTCTCGTTTTATTACAAAAAAATAGTAACAACCTTAATTAACTTCTTTTGATCTTATTTGATGATGGTAAATGGATATGATGTTAATAAGAAAGACGCAGAGATTAAAGTGTGTCTCTGAAAAAGAGTTCCAAGTGCATGATCGCGTTGTAGGTTTGGTTGATCCCATTTGCCAACGTAAACAAAATCGGTAACGGTTTCTGGTCTTGTTGGCAGATCTAGTAAAGAGGTTCTATATCTGGTATCCTGTGGGTTATGGTGCAAAAGAGGACTTTGCTAGGCCAAGTTTCTAAGGTGAGGCGATGTTACGTACACCGTAACTGTGAAAGCCTCTCCCATGTCTTATTCATGCTATAACCGCAGATGAGGACAACTATCACTATTGAACTTTATTATTATATTATCACAATATAAGAATAACATATAGTTATACGCTTAAATAATATATATTTATGAGTAAATAAAACAATATTTTTATCCAAACTATAGGTATAATCACCAACTGAATATTTATGCTACGAGAAAACCAATTGACTTATGGATATTTCATTCAAAATTAAAAGTAAATCAACCATAAACTATGTGTATATATATTGCTATTATTTTTATGTTAATAATTCTTATAAATAGTGTCACTTTTCATCTTTCCCATATTTATAACTTTACGGTATATTCTAAGTAAAATTGAAATAAAAAACATCGTCTCCCTTATAATTAAAAAAGTATTATACATTATTTAAGCCAAAGTTTAAAATTTAATATTTGTTAAAAAAAAAATTATATACAATACGAATATAATGATTCTATTGTAAATACGGACTAGAATTCTACTACAAGTGAGATTTTTTTTAAAAGGGCAAATAACCAATTTGCATTTTAACTGCGCTAATATTTAAACGTGATTAAATCATCATAGTGAATGAATGCTTTTTTATTTTAATTCATTTTCATGAAATCCTTTATCTCTTATATTCTTAAAGATATGAAAGATATAAAATGGTTTGTTTTGAGAATACTAATTAATATTTAAAATGGACTACTACATACCCTCCGTCATATTTGTTTGTTAAGGAAAATAATTTAGGGTCGAAAATAATGTAAAAAAAATAAACTTTATTTGATTTATTTCGAAATAAACTTAGATATCATAATTTAGACACACCTGGTTGAAAAGCACTAATGCTGTGGAAAACCACATTCTCTCTAAATGTATTCCTCCCTAAAATGACGTACAGCTTGCTCTACTTTCTACGAAACATTGTCTTATAATACCACTCTACCGTTTGTAAGATGAGTGAACGAAAAATCTAGGATTTAATGTAGCATACTTAAAAATAAACACGACTGAAGGCAAAATAATTATCTCAATATGAAGATATCAAACGTGAAAATCACGGGGGCGGACAAATTCCAGACATTGCTATTTTCAGTATCGACTTTTTCACTTAATTAAAAAATATTACCTAAATACTTCAAATTTAGATCGCTTTTCAAAGGACTCTTGGGGTTCTATCAAAAAATTATAATTTACTTGTTCTGTCCTTTTTTAAATTTTATTACAATTAATTTAAACTTGTTTCGTGGGAAATCTTAAATATCTCTTGGGATATTGCAGTATAATATTCATATTTAAGTTTCAATGGAATGAAATTGATTGACATCCAATTGGCTTGAGGTTCATATACCAACCATCATCTGTCTAGGAGTTATTTGATAGGCTTGTTTATTTGACTGATTGGGCTTTAAAATCCAGAAACCTACCACATAATAGATTATATTATTACAAGTGATTTTACTTGTAATTGATTTATCACTTCCACGTATTGGATTTGCAATTGTGATGTTATATAAAAAAATTGCCACCTATAGAAAATATATCCTTTCTACTTGTAAAAAGGTCGACATTCGAGTAGTATTATAATAATTCTTTGAATACGAGTCAAATAATAATAATTCGATATCATGACAAAGGTGTGATCCTTCTGTCAGAAAGGAATCCTTTTGTGCCCAAAGAGACGGTTATGTCACTGTCCATTCGATAATATCTCAATGAAATATTCCATCGAGGTTATTCTTGATAAAATTGAGAGAAATTTGAATAGAAAATGTGTTAAAATTAACACAATCTTGACAGTCGATTAAAATACGGTGTAAATCATGAAGATGAAACGAGTTTTAATAGCTTTTAGTCCTGAATCCAAAAATAAAGAGACTTCTATTGGTATATTAGTACAGTTTCCTTTATATTGAAAAATCAATAGAAGTAGATTTAAAAAAATCTTTTTTGTAATTATAAAGTCCCATAAATAATTATATTTATAAAATTAGTTATTATAACCACTTTTCATTTATAATAATTAGCATCGACCACCGAATAAACTCTCTGTACTTTAGAGTTGCCTCGATTGTTACACAGGTAATTTATTCTTGGGTTACGATATGCAAATGAACGTCCCAACCATATTTTGATTTCATTAAAATGCATAGTGTCCGAGTGGAAGACAAACTGACCGGCAACCTTTACTTTCCCTAAATTAATGTAGAAGGAATACCCATAACTGTTGGCGTTGTAACCTAACAAAGAATGTAATTAATTAATTACAAACAACTCGAAATAATTAATGAATGTAACTCGTCTATGTAAATATCCAATTCTGATATTTATATTCTCCCCCTACAATATTAGAAAATATCTTTTTTTGGCAGCATAATTAAATCCCTAAAGTATGCTCTAAATTATTTAAAATTTAATCAATATTAAGCATTTTATTTCCATGTAATGAATCATTTAAATACATTTAGTGGTACCGGGTGGCTATTACACAAATCAAGTACTTCGACGTATTGTAGATGCTACGGCATCCGTAGTAAGACTACGGGGAACTACGGCGTAGAAGCTCTTATTAATCCATTCTCCTCGCTTCTGGATAACCCAGTTTTCTAAGTAATGCAACAAAAAGTCCGTATGCCATAATTCTACAGACTAAGCAACTTAGGGAACGAAACATTGGTGCAGTTATCTATCATCATACCAACTTGCTCACATTACTACCAGACCATATACATTTGTTTGTTAAACTCTGATTATGCTACCCAACAAAGTAATTTTAGACCTCACTGTTTATTTCAAATATAAACATTGACCTTATAAACTCTGTTTCAAAGAATTTAATTTAATTAATTTATTAATTTATCGAGGTTTCCTAGACATATATAAATAAGTCTTTAATTTTGGAGTAGGATTTAAATTATGAATTATAAAACAATTAATTCAAAGAATCTGATCTTAACTAGTTTTGCATCATATGTATGAAAATTTAATAACATCAATGGCTTTCCAAAATATTATTTTAGTATATTCGAATACTCAAGATTGTAGAAGAGTAACAACAGTGAAAAATAATATTTATATAAGAATAAAATCAGATATATATTTATTTTATATCTGATTTTATAACTATTTGTCTCAGTAACAAATTTACTATTAGTTACATATAAAATAAATGAAATTATATTTAATTAAATTCTTATTGAAAAACAACAAAAGTATTCAAAGATTGTAAATTAAAAAAATAATTTTAATAATATATCTTTTCACCATACTATTTTAAGTGCATTGTATTTCAACGTATTTCTGTGAAAATTATGTTTCCTAAGCACGCGTATAAATTGGAAAGTTTCATCGAAGATAACGAATCGTGTATTAGAAAAGTTCAAACAAGAAATACAACCTCTTAGATTCTCCAACAACCCAAAAAGGGGTTTAATTTTATAACAACCTCTCCACTGATTTGGGATTTTTTGTAGACGTTCGTCATATCAATATACAAATTAAGGTCGCCCAAAAAAAGTCTCCCTACGCACGCGTTCTCCTTTTTCGTAAATAAAAAATACACTTTTTTTCAAAGAGAGATAAAAAAGCGACGTGCCCTTTACATATTTAATGGGCGCTTTGAGGTCCTAAACAGATATAGGGATGGAGTTTCGTTGACAAGATAAACAGTTCGGACCTTGGATACTACACCGAATCATTCAGGGTAGACCCCAATTGAAGCCCTTTCTATATTTCAAATAGATAAATATGTAGGTCTTGATGAATAATTCAAATAAATTTGAGAGTTTTCAATAAGAAAACCAAGCAAACTGGACCGAAACAAATAGGATATTTAAAAAATACATAAAATTCCATTGTCTACTAATAACCGATTTTAGTAACTCCTTTCACAAATACAAGTTGTTGGGTTTTTAATCGACTAATTGGATATGCAGATTGGTAAATATTTAATAGTTATTTATTTTCCCATGTATTATCAATAAAATTTCCAAAATCAAAAGAAATTTTATAACGTTAGAAAATTATTCAGTTACGGCGCCATGTAATTATATTAAAAAATTGTATTACACACATATTTTTTAATAAACACCTATCGCTATTTCAATTTTGCGGGTACCGTTAAATTGAAACATTTATTATTTTTCAATTTAGCAAAGCGAAATTGATTTTCTCCTTAATTTATTAAATTTCGCCACGTGTACCTTTTAAGCAAGCCTTTGGGCTCTTGTTTGTACATAGTAAATTGTGAACTGGTTTAATGACTTTTTTTCAGCCGAAACACGGGCGATTTAAAAAAACATTGAAATAATCCTAAAAATATAAAATGGGTTTTTGAATTTGTATTTTTAATTTGATCGAGATTTGTTATTCCCGGTATTCGTGGGTTTTGACCTGATGAGGGTGGTGTCCCACTTTTTGTGATGTATTGTATATGGGGAACGTAGTTTAAATGCGTTGCTACGCCCCTTCACTATTTTATGTGTATTTACAGATAATAAAAATACAATAAAAATAACACGCAACAATACAATCGTTTCGATAGCAGTTCATCTTATTGATTTTACAACCCTTAACCAAACACATGATGGAAAAGAAGATGCTTTATCAAATTAAATCTGTGCACATTTTTCTTTGGAAAATATATATTTCAATTTATATATAAGCACATTATCATAAGGTTTTAGAAAATATGATACATAATTTATTTCCCCAATGCATTATGCTTCATAATAAAACAAAAAATGTATGCCTATGGGCAAATATTTTATTAAATATAATGATCAAGTAATATATATATATATAAACAAGATTTGTAAAAACCCTGTCAAAAAACATCTCAGGTAATATATTTAAATAATTGAATAAACATTCATTAATTCATACAATTGACCACACGTGAAGGCTTCAATCCTATTTTAATGGATGTGCTAAAAATATTTATGAAAAAAAAAACATTTTACTGCGGAAAATGTTTTTAAGCATCCATTATTTATTTTTAAAAAATATTTTTTTATATGTAATTAAATTTCTAAATTAAATTGTCACTGACATGTTGGTTGGTTTTTGTCTAGTAAATATGAATTGTCTCAGTATTCACATTTCAAATTGTCAAGACGATGGCTCTAAATATATTCCCAAGTCCCAATAAGCAATTTAATTGATTAATTAAAACAGCAGTTGAATTTATATTTTAGTTAATGCATTTATCCATTAGCTATTAATTAGTCTGTATATATTTTCAAATGCATTATCAGAGAGGGTCTTCTTATCATTTTGGAGGGTTCCTTTATATTATTTGTTAGTAGATATATTCGTAAACTTATTATTAGAATGTAATAAAAGTAATAAACGGTCTGATTGTATTCTGTCGGATGAAATCCTTGGAGAAATGCGTCACGTATGTCCATCCAGTTGGGAGCAGTATGGCAATATTGTATGGGGACACGTACCATGAGTGACTTTGGCAAGGATCAGTCTTATTAGTGACACCGTGTGTTGTATTTTACTATAAATACATATACAATATATTATATACTAATATGAAGACTTCTAATATTCAGTTTTTAGGTCGAGGATAAAAGAACATACATACGTGTTTGCATTTTGAATACGAATGAATTGTATGAAATACATCCGAATCGTTTATAATAGAAGATTATTAATTAGAACCTATTTAAAAAATTTAATTAGTAAGAAACAATTAAGTTGAACTGATTCTAATAAAAATATGTTCGTTTGAAAAGTGTTTTCATTTATTTATAAAAACACTTGTCAATTCAAAAGAATGTATGAAGAAATTATTTAATACTGCAGAAAAATCTAATACCGTCTTCGATAAGGAGTTGACATGTTTCTATACAGTATTATATTAAACAAGCCATTAATATACAGAATGGACTTAAACTAAGTAAATGTATTTTAGGGGATGGTATGGTATAGTAATATATTAATACTGATTTTGTAATCTAGTTTGGGTCACTATCTTGGAATGAGGTGTTTCTGTGAAGTACTCAGTAGTGAATGTCGCGTGTCTATTGTATCTGTTAAATTCTTTAGGTATCAAACTTTTTTTTTTCGCTTATTTGCGTGAAACCCTAGTATTTCCAGTCCACCCTGTATATTTTCAATAAAATACGTGTTTGCCCTTTTACCTAAATCGAAATGAAAATATAAAAAAATTATAATATGTACAACATTTTACTTTATCATATTTTGTCAATTTCCATATACATATTTGTGAAATTCCTTACTTATCATCAAATCAATTGTTTGATTCACAAAGCAAACGCACTCAATTTCATCAATTAACTATTAATAGTATGTATTAGAGCTTACTATGATAATATATCATTATTAAACAGCTCTTTTATTGGTAGATGGGAAAATAAATAAATAAATTTAAACATTTGTGAGGTCCTTCAAGATCAACTCCACCATAAAAATGGGTTTGATAAATTGTTTTCGACGCAAGCAACGTCAAAAAAGCGTTGCGGCGCCTTCATTCGTTACGCTACTTTTTTCACTTTTCTCCTTCGGCAAATGGTGAATTTTTACAGATAATATTTCCCATTTTTTACACCTTGACAAATCGGATGTTCGGATAAAATTACCTTGCGACGTGTCCGAAACAGACGACGCGATCAACTTTGATTTGTAAAAGGTTATTTTCTCCGATTCTCCATTCACACAAAGTCGTCTTAAAAAATATTAATAAAAAAGCCACTTAATTTTTTTTATATATATTTTTAAACCAAAATTTCCATACTGTAGTATTTTATAATAAATACTAGGAAATAATAGTATTCTTGTGTAGATATCGGTGAATGTTGGCAACACATGAAGTCTATAGGGAAATTCCAATGCTTGGATCTAACGT
This sequence comes from Agraylea sexmaculata, assembly GCA_022606485.1. NCBI lineage: Eukaryota > Metazoa > Arthropoda > Insecta > Trichoptera > Hydroptilidae > Agraylea > Agraylea sexmaculata. The sequence continues at coordinate 7,122 of JAGTTH010006672.1, read as the reverse complement.
CTATTCGACACATGTGCAAGTCATTGTTTTCACACATATTATACATTTATTATTTAAAATTAGATAAAATAATCATCAATTTGTGATACAAGATGATTTCATCAACATAATGTATAGAAAAGGTCACTTTTTTCTAATAATATTACACTTTCTTTAACTTAATATGGTAAAGTTCATCCTTAAAAGTTACTCAATATATTCAACTAAAAATTAATTCACTATGTAAAGAATTAACATAATCATTTCAGATGTTTTTTATAGACAAGAGTGTCGGATTTTAGAGACTCCAGTGTTGCAAGTGACCACAGCCCTCATATGTATTATATAATATGCGCATGTAGTAGTGACCACCACGTTTCAAAGTATGAAAACAATGACACTTCTATAAATCAAATACTACATTTATTTGTATAATATATTAAGTAGGCATGCTTTTATAAAAGAAAACTCTATACTAAGTTTATTACTGCTTCAATTGAGTTTATCCTGCGATTTATATTCAGGCAAAAAGTCTCGTAGTATCGCTAATCGAGCCGTCTTTCTTAATCAGTCTGGGAATAATTTATGAAGAGGAACACGTACAATGAATAATTTATTGAGAATCTTCTAATTCTAATACAAAATTATACATAATCTATTATAATAAACGTAAAATATTCAACATAGTGGATCAATCCACTGCTTATTTACAAGGAGAATATTAAATGCAAATATCGTGTTTCATAAGAATATGAATAAATTTGGTATTTAAATTTCATTAAATTAGTTATAATATATATATATATATATATATATATATATAGTATATATATATATATATATATATATATATATATATATATATATATATATATATATATAGGGTCATCAACGAGTGATTCTATCCCACATTATCTTCTCGGTATTTTCTTTATAATCCAGAAAATCAGGATAGGTTTTAAGATATTTGATTCAGATTTTATGAATATTTATTCACAATAACCGATTTTTTTTTTTTTTATTTATTTCTAACAAGATTCAGATTCAAGATCCCATTAACTGTGAGATTCAGAGCTTTACTTAATTTTAATATTAATATTTACAGTGTTGGGTATCGCACATTATTCAAAATAATTACTCGTGAAAAGAGTACTTATGCTTAGTATTATAAAAGATTAAAGATAGTATTTTATATGGACATGGCGATCATTTGGCAGTCCTCCATATCTATGAACAAATAGGATATCCTTTGTTCGGTGCAGAATTCCCATTATACACAGACTTTAATTCAATTCGAAGAGTCTTCATCTTCCTTATAACTGTGTAAAAGACAAGAGGCTTGTTTCGTCTGAAAACGTTAAATCCAATTAACGAAGGAAACAAAAGTCATAACAAAAGCGCGACTCCGGTCATCCGCCATTTCCGTCCGCTAATTCGATTCGATGCCGAAGTTATTATTGCTAAGTAACAATTAAATTACAATTCTATATATTCGGCAGCTCCGTGTTTGTTCCGATAATAATAAAGGCATGTCTGGTAAGTTTCTCTGTCCGAAAGCGACAGCCAGGTAATACGTAGCTTCGGGCGAAATACTCCATCATATCGGGAAAATAATACACATAATAATTCAATATTGGACAACATTCGAAAACTAGTCTTATTAAATAACATGTTCATATATTCGATGTGTATTTTTATCCAATTTATATCAACGTGTACATATATTATAATAAAAAGACATCACAATACGTCGAACTCAAAGATCACTAACTCAACATTGTAAAGTTACGTCATTATTCTGAGACAAATAATAAACTGTTTATAAACTTACCTTTCAGCTTTCATTTTGAACTATTATTGAAATGTTTAACAAACAAATGTCTCTACATTCTTTGGATAATTTATTAATAACCTTTATTATGAATAAAACTCACTAAACTATACAGTTTTAATAATCGTAGGATTTATATCACCTTCTTAACCAACATTTATAAAAGAGGTGAAGTTCCATAATATTTATTTATTGATAAAAAAAATTAACTGATCAACAAAAAATATCTTTTATTATTTTCTTATTCCACCAAAAAAAACTATTAATACACATAGTAATGATCAAAATTCATATTTATTGTAAGGTAAACAAATTCACCTTTAAAGTATTTATATCACCTTCTTAACCAACATTACTTAAATATATAAAAGAGGTGAAGTTCCACAATTTTTATTAATTGATAAAAAAATAAACTGATCAACAAAATATGTATTTTATTATTTTCTTATTCCACCATAGTAAAAACTATTAATACACATAGTTTTGATCGATATTCATAATTATCATAAGGTAAAAAACACAGAGGTATTTATTTATGATTTCGATCTGACTTATCAATTAAAATATTTTTTTATTAATTATTTAATTATTAATTATTAAATTGTTAATAATTGTATATTAATATTATATTTATTAATTATTTTGGCCAATTTATTTAGAATGCAATGTTACTTATTTTTATGTTGCATCAATTAAAAATAATCATTAAATTTAATGTTTAATTCTTACATGTTGAATTATTTCTAAATAGAATGAATACATTCTTGTGCAAGTTTTAATCTATATCCGTAATTTGATGGGATTGATTTACTCGACCTACATTCGAAGTTACATATGCATTTTTTTTGTACAAAAAAAATAAAAACATTTCCATTATATTTGAGTCCTTTTTTTAGTGTGTGTATTTTTACGATAACCTTTATTATGCATTCGACACGCAGTCAAATCGATTCTATGGAATATTTCATACGTCTCACGTCAGCCACATGAATATATTCCATTCTTTTTATGAATATCATTTCTTTGCTCTCGAACCAAATATCTCGTATATTTAGTATGTAAAAAACATCCTTAATCTAGAAAAAATATCATATTCTCATACTGAGTATAAATAAATACAAATTTTCGATAAAACGAACCGATCTAAAGGTATTTTATATGATAGGAATTTGTGTATTTATTATATTTATTGGCACATGTAATAAACAGTATAAACCCCATTGAAATTATATTTTTAATGGAATCGCTTTATTATATTTTTTAAAAATAAGTGCGTGTTTTTTAATAAATAATTCTTCCCTTTATTTAGTTTTTTACTTTTATTTAGTTTATGTAAGAATTCTATCAAAACATGAATATATTTTTTAGACGTTTTTTTATGAAATTTGAAGAGAAAACAATAATCATAAGGAAATGGAAACTTTCATAACGAATCCCCGGGGGTCAATTATTCTCGAATAAATTTGAAACCCTTAAGTAGAGTTTTGGCGCCTCTGAAATAAAAACGCAATTAGCCTGTAATGGCAATGAGCAGCTTCAGGCCTTCTAATGCCTTCACTAATATCCAGCCTTTCTGATATGCTTTCACTTCGTATTTACTACCAAATGGACCCTCATAACGAAACCAACTCACTATAAACCCCACATCTACTCATAAAGACACCATTTCGACAAAAATAGCACCTTATCGCCACTGCCCTGCTTCCAGTTATCAACTTTAGTGATGTTCACGACAACAAGTCATTGTCCCTTCGAATGAGAGTATATTTAGGTTTCTAGGTTAAATGTTGTATTATATTTAATGGCATTTTTAAATTGAACTTTTTAATAAAACCTTTTTTACTATTTGTATAATTTTCTCAGAAAATAAAAAAAAGATTTCAATTCACATATTATACTTGTATTGACGACCACCAATTGTTAAAATCAATTTCACTTAAATTTTTATAAAATTTCAAATTATTCTCTAAACCACAAAAAAACTCGATTTTAGTTACAACTTGAACATTTATAAATCCCCTTATAAATGTCGAATAACACATTTCTTTGTTGGATAGCAAAAACAACATGTCAAAACAGATTGGCCACTGTTGCTGCATAGGGCCGTGTTAAATTGGCCTGAAGTCTGAGATATGTCAAGATTTCTTTACAGCTTAACCATTTCATGACAATTTTTCTTACATCCAATTGATTTTTTTCTGCGATAAATTGAATAAATCTTAAGAAGATATTAGTTAGTATTGTGCTGTTATATTTTTTGTGCATGCGTCAATAGGAGTGAATATTTATTTACTTAACTAGTATCTTATATCCAAGCATGGGAATTGGGTTCCTTTGAGATAAGACCAAGAATAGTTTAGATTGCAAGACAAATCGGTGAATAAGCAAAGCTAAGCTAAGCTCTAAATGGCTCAGCACTCGAGGAAACAGCAAACACTGGACATGGATGTTAGTAGTACTTGTTTGAGCTGTGGTCTACGTGTACTGAAACAGTGTGTTTTCCTAACGAGACCCGATGCAATACTGTACTAATTAACCGACGAGTACATCCAATTAACCCTCAATAACGGAAAGCGGAAACTCAAAACTGAGGTCATGTCACGTACAAACCGTGACTAGTCAAAGCAAACTCGGTTGACAAAAAGTTCTAAAGAGGAAATTCGACACAAAATCGTATCTCTTATAATATGCAAACGTACTTTATATAATCAAAATGTTAAATTTAAACCCAATCTTTATTTAATTTTATCTCTGAAATCTCAACTTTGTATTTACGTAGTCCATCTTGTTTATCTTTGTCGCCTGTGCAAGTTCATCTAATATAAACTTTGAGGAAATCAATCGTCCGGCGCGAATGAATGCCAAATTTCATTCTGTGCGAAAAGTCCGCCACGTAATTTCAATATAGAATTTACAAATCGAGTCAAACTTTTCAAGACGGAGACATCTGAAAGGCTGAATAAATTGAAGGATTCTCATTTTCCAGCACCTTACACCCGACTCATTCCAGACCGCCGGTATTTTTTTTTCTTCAAATCGATCGGTCTGCAAATTTATGCGTCGTTCGATTTCTTCATTTATCACGCTCGACTAAGAAAAAAAGACTGCCGCCGTCGATCAGTTTGAATTTAAAGAAATTCCATTAATCCTCGGATAGTTCTCCAAAGAAAAATTTTGTCGTAAAAGTTGACAACTTTGGGAAAATCGCTTTCGTTCGCGGGTGACACCGGGGTCTTGCAAAGTTGACGTCGCGTCGTGCAAGTTTTATAATAATCAATCTTGAAAGCTTCCGATGTAAAAAAATGGCTACATTTTAAAATTTATTAATGTCAATAATATAATTTTAAATAGAAATGCTTTATTTGGTATATGTCGTTTATCATATTAGCGAAGTAAAGTTGTGTTTGAACTTATATAGATAAACAGTAACCGCGCCATCGATATTCGAAGTTTGCACACCTGATCTTATCCTTAAAAAGTTTCCAAATATTTACCGTTTGACTGTGAATGAGAGAATCCAATCCAATGATGAAGATAATAGTCAATGTATTGAACTCGTTTATTTATATACAATTCACATTAATCACTATGAACACTAATTATGACATACGTAACACACGTGTCCCGGCGTAGCACTCGTGGGAGGAGAGATAGGCAATCCGGCCAACACTAAATTGTCACCGTAGCAAATCGTAGTTGTCACGATTTTTTTATCGTTAAAAATACTGTGTTTGGAACACTTTAAAGAAGTGTTAATATTTGAAAACTTGCGTTACGTACACAGTGTAGGGGTGTCAAGAGACGACTGGCTCTGCGCACAGATGCCCGGGCCTTTCTCCCCTCCATAATACTTGGTACGACTGGTCTGCTTTTGCCCCTCGCCGCACCGCTTTGTCAATGCCTTTTCATACCGACACTTATTGCTTTCCGCATTCACATCGTACATGAGATGTCACAATTATGACGCTTAATTGACTCACTTGACGGTTTTTGACAATTTTCAGGTAAACACCCGACAGGATAAATAAGTACACACTTAACACCCATAACATGATCGATGTTCTACAAATAAAACACGACAATATTTAACTCAAACAGATGCTTTTTTATATTATTGGCAAATTCTCTTCGCTTAATTCACTAATGTACTGTCAATTTTCGTGCGATATTCTGTTAGGTCATAAAAATCAGGCGAGTGAGAGTGAAGTGGTAGAGTTAGACAGGTGGACAAGTCCGATATCAAATATTCACCTTACATTCAAGTCCTAGAGTATTATTTTGTGAACGTGTTTCCACTGTTATCAGCCACCGCTAACCGTGAAATATGTGCGACAAAGAATAATGTCTTTTTCGCAGCCATTTAAAGAAAAAAGGACAAGAAGCAAACTTTATATACAATGTATGTATATGAAAGCGTTTCATACTTGAAAAGAGAGAAATGCACACTTACCGTAAATTATCAAACGTATTTGAATGCTGATTCACTCAACAGAAGACTTTTTTAAAACTATTTAAATAAAAGCAATATGAAATTAATCAAACTCATTACAAGATTATGTTAATTCTTTTTAAGTTTTTTTTTTCATTTTTTCTTACGAGCATACAATATAAAATCTTGTCCATTATGTGTTATTTGTATTTTTTTGTGTATACATGGTGGAAATAACTGAGAATATTTTAGGGGGCTGTTTAAACAAAAAATATTAAATATTATAAAATACATATATTAATATATATATATTAATATATATATATATATATATATATATATATATATATATATATATATATATATATATATATATATATATATATATATATATATATATATATATATATATTCTACGAAAGACATAATACACACGTAAAAACCACTACTTAGTACTTCACAGAAACAGCTGATTCTAATATGGTGGCCCAAGCTCGATTTAATTAAATATTAAAAAATATTTCAAAAAAAAATTAATATTTAACATTATTTTTTTCAATTATTCTTGCGATACCCTTATCATCCCTAAAAATATTCTCATTTAATTCAAGTCTCCTGTATAATATTTTATTACAATTTATTTATCATATTTAAATTCAATGATTAATGAAGGTTTTTGTTTGTCGTGAAAATTTCTTTCATTTTGTGTTATATCTATTTTCTACTGATTCATATTATAAATGGATGACTACAAACCAAAATTTCCACTTAACTTAAGCAATCTCCAGAATTGTTTATTGTTTTCGCATATGATGAATGGTATTGCAATAAAAATAACTGCTCTGACAGATGAACGTAGACACAAAAACACATTGAAGATGTT